>JAHZNB010000077.1:0-13543 GCA_027744295.1 Callyntrura guangdongensis | reverse complement strand
AATGATGATGATAAAAAGTGCAAGCTTTAAGATATGATGATGATGATAATGATGACTTTTTTACTTTGCAGATTGCTTTGAGAGTGCACTATATTATAATATAATATACCAGCAGCAGCAGCAGCAACAACAACAACACATCTGCTTTGTCTAGTATAAAAGTGAAGTGTAGCCTCAACATATCAAATGGTGTGTATGCCAATTGCAATGTACCAAGTTACTATTTCTCCCATGCAGTGCTTCTCTCTGTATTTTGTAGTCCAATGCCAAACTCACGTTTTGTTCGATTATCCCATTGTATTGTAACACACACATTGTGTCTTGTATTGCATTTATAGTGAATATTAGTCACAAAATTCAATGTGTGTATGTTGATGCATTGTTGCTGTTGTATACAGTGATAGCATTACTAGTACGCTGCATACAAGTGGACAGCATTTTGTAAAGATTTTTTGGACTTTGGACTTGCAAAAGTTGGACTTTGCCCCTTTCATGCAATCTCTAGGTTGTAAGAATACATTTCAATCTTAACTTTAGCCTAATCATCTCAATCATATTGTAGTTGTTTTTTGCAAAAAACTTCTCCAATTAGGTAGGTATAATAGTGTGTATAACCACACGGAGACGTGAGAATGTAGTCAAAAATGGCAATAAAAAATAAATGTTTGGCTTGCTTTTCTTGGTGTCTTTTTTATAGTGCATGGTAAAAAAATGTTTCTTATGAAATAAGTAGTGAATCAGTGAATGTTTAGTTTGTTATGTACAAAAGCGCCTTTATTTTGACTGCAGGTTTTGCAAGAACCTACTTAAAAAGTTGATACAGTTAATCATAATAGTTATTATTGATGATTATGACTTTTAACCGAATTGAAGATCACGGTCAACGTATAAAAACGCACCAATTAAAATACTAAATGGATAATATGATTGGAGTATTATCGATTAACGCATGTAAATGGTACGGGATACGGTGGCAAATAAAAATAACAAGTTGTAATGGATCATTAAATGTCAAAAATTGGAAAATAACAACATAATGAGTACCTATGAAGCTCATTATATTGTATGAATCATCCCTGCTATCCGTTTTTTGAATACCAAACTTTGGAATGCAATATTATTTTGAAACAATTTCTGTTTCGTGCTCGCTGGCTTCAAACCTATTTTGGCTTTTTCACCGTACCATTTTATGATAAAAACTGGATCCCATGAATTGGAGTCTATACAACACGAACATCGCACATTAAAATTGAAATTATCCCAGTTTCAACCGCTCGGTGGATTGTTCCAGGTTCATAAATAAAACCCAGTATGTATGAAATATATCAGTAACGAACCAGGAAGCTGGCACCCACCAAAGTTTTCAGTTTGCCCTAAAAACATTTTCAAACAGACAAGAGACTCAGACTTTTACGAGCAGGGCCACAACAAAAAAACTAACTGGAGCGTTATCGAGCCGCTTAGTTTTATAGCAGGTCATGGAAGACTGGGGCTGATTTAAATGGACCAATTCATCCCGATAATAGGTACCTACAGAGGAGGGCATCATTCTGGAGAACTTTTTTGAATAAAAATGTAGGTAATCGGGGCCACGCCTTTGGAAGACGTAGCACATAAAAAGAGTTCACAAAGAGAGACTCCACTTTGACTGGCTGGCTATCTGGCTTCTGTGTACATGGAGTATGGAATATGCATACTCACAGTCAAGTCAGTCAGCAGTAAATGCGTTTATAGTCTCTTTGGCTGTACTTTTTGGCTAACCAACGGAGATGCATTTCTCATGTACGGTGACTTATCACTTGACAGATCATGAAATAATGCAGTGTAAATGACGTCCAATGGGATGGCTACATGGGAGTCATTATGAACTACTACAATGCTACATACTCCCGTGTTCTCAAGCTTCCCAAAAAATACAATTTCGAGGTTGCGTCTTGCGTATCTGTTGGCATTTTTTTCTTTTTTTTGTAACTAAAGTGGAAGCTGCTTCAGTATAATAAACCGTAAAAAATGTTCTCTTATGTGGTGCAACAATGTTTATATGAATGTTCCTAGAATAGTAGTACAAATGTACGTAAAATAGGTAATAACATGTATCATTTTGGAATAAAGATAGCGCAATCATATACCTAAGTCCGGTTTAATACCCGAGGACTTTTCTTTCCTTTTTCTCCACGTCGTACCAAAAAAGCGCTGGCTTCAAGCCGCCTCTGTACTTTTTCCGGGCCTTTTTGATGATGATTTCATGCTTTCACCAGTCATAAAACGAGTCCTTAAAGAAGGATTTTTAAGGTCGTAAAACGTAATAAATGATTTCTGATTTCATCCGCAGGCTTAACTACCTAATGTAGGACTGCAGTCATTTTTGTCGTTCTCATGTAGTCTCAAAAGTATGATGCTTCAGTACATATTATACTGTCGTAGCTAAACATGTATCTGGTTCAATCACGGATTTCACCATTATTTTTAAAAGGTTCTACATGAGGAACGTAAAAAACCGTTTCAAAATGTGAAATAAGCAAATGGGAGGGTTTGACCGGTCCCAGTCGGCAGTTTGAAAAGTTCATCAAACAATCATGTCAAAGGAGCGAGCTTGTTCTATTTTTTAAGTGGAACAAGTAGTAGATACAATAGTCACGTTACATATGTATGCAATCAGTGGAGAAAGGATTACAACATGAGAAAGAAGAAAGAAGTAGATACCTACACCCTATTATGCACTTTATCATCATTAAAGTTCATCAGAACAATATTATGAACGAGTGAGATGATGACGCGCATGCAGCAAAATTCTAGATGAAATTAAGCTGTGTCGTTAAATTAAGTTGCTTAACGTTTAATTTAGAATGTTCAAATGTCGTGTAAAAAAGAGCGAGAGCACGTCTGCGTCTAACGTGTTGTTAGAATCTACATGTACGTATCTAAAAATGTAATATGGGGTTATGTAATATGCCCGTTAAATAGTGTCTTGCTTTTTTTAGATGCACAGAATCAGCTCTTGTTGAGCAGGATGGCTAGAGTCGGACAAAAATGGTCTGTTTGCAATACAATGGCTTAATTGGGCCGCCTAAGATTGGGTTCGGTCAATGAACATCCTTCACCAATGACCATTTATATATTTTACCACGAAAGTAGCAGATGCCTTGCTGATGGGAAATGGAGCAAGCCTAATATGTACTACACCTCCTTGCACAACATGTGCCCGGATATTAGCCATTTTAGCAAGGAATTTTGGAAAAGGTGCTTGCCAACTGATATGGAGTACATAAAATTTGGAGCATGCAATAAGAAAGAAAGTAAAAATGGTGCAATATATTTGTACTTACTTTTGTGCTTGCCCTGGTTGCTGCTTCGACGAGTAAGCACTCTGAAAATGGACAGCCTAGAATTAGAGTTTCCTGTACTGTCCACGGATGACGCTGATCGGGGTGACCCTTTGCTGTCGCTACTGGCCCTGCTATGAAGTCCCCTGGCAGGACTGCCCTTGATCTCAATGGGACTACTACTGCTTTTGTTTTTCTTCTTGTTACTGGAAGTGAACTCGACTGGCTCCTGCTCATCCCCAGATGAAAACTCGGAAATTTTTCGGTTGGAGAATTTCTTGCCCTTATCCTTACTCTCTTTTACCACTTCAAAGAGATCTTCCTCTGAAGCACTCTTGGTGCTTGTTATGTCATCGTCGAAATCGTCCATTAGAAGTGGATGATCCATTTTCCTTACTGGACCAGGTTTCAGTGGTGCGCGACGATGTCAGGGAATGAAAGTACCTTCCTGAGAGAGAGAGATTTCACTTCAGTGAAAACTTCTACCAGAATATCTATGTCAATGCAGATACAGCGAATTGCAGTTCTTTTTACAAAAAAAAATCTTTAATTCTGTCTACGAAAGGCTTTGCCAAAAACGTAACTGGACTCCGAGACACAATCTAGTGTACATGTGTGTATTACTGGGTTTTTTCGTGTATGTCTAATTATACAAGAACGCGAACATTTACTACGCACACACAAGTGTTTCTTATTACTAGTAAAAGTGTCAACACGTTATTTCACTTGGCGTGTGTGTGGGTATGTGTAAAGAAGGTCTGTTTTTATGTTTTCTGTGCCAAGACAAGGAACATTGATATTTTCATTTAATTTAATTGCAGAGTTGACTGCTGCTGATGATTTCAATGTACAGCGAGAATGTTATAACAAAAAAAGTGCATGTGTTTCAGTGTACAAGCAACAAAGTGCGTGCTGTTGTTTGCGTTTGTGTAATATAAAAGCTTCTGAGCTCTTGCCTCTTCTTGAACTGAGTTGCCCCAACCAGCTCTGCAGTCTGACTGACAATGAATGCCTTGTGCGCTTCTTCTCTTATATATAAAACATTTTCTCCATGTGCAAGTGTGTTTGATGCACAACAGAATGTTTGTACTGGCTGCGCTGCTACTGCTTGATAGCGCTTCCACTACTGGGTGAATTTTTTTACTTGTGTTTTACTTCGGCTAGGTTATGTTATGATGGTGATGTCGGTAGAGAAGAGGTATATTATATGGCATGGGAGATGATAATACTGTAATATAGGATGCGACGGACTGCAAGCAAAAACAAAGCCGTAGATTTTTGCTGTAAAGTTAGGCGGTAGCAAACTTACTACGGACTTACGGACATCCTCAATACAGACAATAGACATACAGACAGACATAAAGAGAGCCGTTTTCTTTGCACTGCACCGTTCATCTACACTGTAAAGATGTTGCATATTACTGCCGTCTTTAAAATTCAAAATTTTACAATTATGTGTGAGCTTGCTTGCAACTTTCGTGTAGAACCTCTTGTTACTAGTTCGACACGACCATATTGTAAAAACCCGTGATTGAGCTGTAAAAGAACAAAGTTACTAGAAATGGCAAAATTTTATGGCAGAAAACTAAAACAAAGTTATAGGTGTCGAGTTAGCAGTTACGAGCAGCTTAAATTTAGCTGTATTTTGTACTGTGTTATTATTAATGTTAGCGAACATCTTAAACCAAATTATTTTTTTATGCCAATAGCGACCTTTCTTGACCTTGGGTGCAAACCGGGAAAAATGTAATAGATGTGTATTATTTTTTTACTGGTGTTTATTTAATGTGCTGTAATGAGCAACATTTGTACCTTACTGGAGTGATGCTATGATTTTCTCTGTTTTGTGCAGCTTACCGGTTTCCTTTGGCTGAATTTGACGATGATGAACACACAATCACCACGTTGTGGAATTAATGACAGGAACATGGGATTGCACTGCTAGCTAACAACACGTTTTTCGCTTCTCACTTCCTCAGATTTATTGCTACTTCTGGGGGCTCTCAAATCGAATTTGATGGGAGAAGTGGAGTAGAATATGTTTGGATTTCTATCCAGACTTCGAAAATTCCTCTTTTTCTCCTCTACAATCCAATGGATAACTACCGCAGAGAATTTACGGATACATTCGTGTGTGGGGCAGCTCATGTTATTCCAATTCTCCAAACACGGAGAAAAATCCGGAAATTGTAAAGAGAAGTGGCCAAATGTCTCTTCAAAACAACTCCGGAGTGTCAAACTGTATATGATGGATGAGATGCGGGAAATGGAGGGACAGGTGCGGAGGAGAGTTACAAGAATGCGAAACTGGTCTGTCCGAATAGTAAGGTGAATGTGGCCATTTCCTGGTTAAGAGTTTCAACTTGCGTCTAGGAAATTCATTGTTTATTCTACCTTGCATTCCCAATGCCACTCTAGAATATTAAATGTATAGGTGAATAGTTTTGTTCCCAGTCCCGGAACGGAAAAGTATCACGTATGATGTAAGTGCACATGCACTTACGTCAGTCCCTTGACGGTGGGTTACAAGTAAACTCAATTTTTTCTCAAACTTAATTTCATGTGTAAGGTTAATCTCCTGGGAGTAGAACGTAGTAGATTGAATTATCATGACATTTTTTATGTCTGGATTAATGCATGATGAACATCTATAAAAAATTATGGTACACGCGTTTGCATACATGTGATTATTTTCTATTAAGAAACCATAATTACTAGTGACTGAAGTAGTCGTAAATGAAACATCTTTCTGGGATTCCTTGAATTGCCAAAAGTCGAACCAACCTTTTGTCTGCGATATCATTTTCCTGGGAAGGGAGAGTACATGCTGCAACCTCGTGATACCATTATCCTCATTAGCCAGTGAGAGATCCACCTTCTTCAGTCAAACTTCAACGCAAAACGGTCTGGCGAACTACGACGAGGACGTATCTTCACGTCATTCATCACAGAGCAATAAACTAGTTAACAAACTACGCACAACTCAAACTCCGTGCACCCAAAACAGTGGTGATAGTGATATGATACTTATCAAGTCGAACATCTTCTGAGCCATTCATAATTACTTCCAAATGATTATTAACGCTAAGCGGCTGCTGGACGATGGCAAGGCAAGTTTGAGAAAGCATTTTCTTTAATCGTTGACAGCAGCGGCATTTACTACGCAGTTGTATTTTCGACGAAGCCGATTCAGTACTTGGACTTGCGTATTTGCGAACACTGCGAACAGCATTTTTTTATTCGCTGTTGGGATTATCGACTCCGCCACGCTCATTTGTAGCAGGAAAGTTAACATATTGTGTACTATCATTGAGGAAAATTTATCAATGCTACTGTTATTTTCTTTTTTACACGGTGCGGGGACCGCCCGCGTGCATAGCAGTGAATGATATCTTTTTGCCGCGTCTCGTATAAAATATGTATGTATAAATATGCGTGTTGGGCTTTTGGTAGCATGTAATTTAGAGTACAAATATCCGCCCCTGCAGAGAAAGATGATGCAACTTTTCAGTTTTCCTGTGTCATATACACTTAACTTACGCTACTCCAAGTCCTAATCTGGCTTTGTTTATAAACATCACACACGGAATTTCCTCAGACGCCAGACTTGCTTGGGTTTAGTCTCAGAGAGTCAGCAGAACAAAAGGTTGCTGTCACTTGTTGGGGGTTCACTATGAAGAGAAGAAGGCTCCATTCTACTTTTTAGCAAATCCTACTTTGCATTTTTGATTAGCGGCTATTATTATTGCATGCCCAAATTGCCAATCCTCTCCACTTTTATTTCGCTCATCATCACTCGAAGAGATGAAACGTATCGGGAGAGTGGTCATTAAATGCAATTTGCTAATTCACGGGTTATAAAGATTCTGATGCAATAGCCTATAAAGATTAAGGAATTGCGTAGTTAGTCTACACGGAAAATGCGCTGAGGAGGAAAAATTGCATCTTGCTGATAAGAATTTGCTTGCGGCATTGATGAGCTGTGCAAGTGAATGAAGTACTTGACTAATTGGAAGGTTTTTGACATTCTTGGCTATAAAAAATTCAGATTCATGAATAAATTATTTTTTCTTCAATATTATGCTTTTACGCTTTTATAGGTTAACTACCCTACTACGGCGAATGTAAAGTCTGAGAGTGCCCCGAAAAAAGGCGTGGGTCCTATTCTGCTTCATAGTTTTTCTTGTGGTAGACTTAGTTAGTAGACAATCAATATAAATGCTCTTTAAAATAATGATGCATAATGTTGACAAAAAGCTTTCTGTAGGTGTGGTGAAACATTCCGTTAGTTTGTTGACTGTTTATGACTTAAATGAAAACCTGTTCCTGCAAGTAAATCACTGCATCAATGTGTACGTACAGAGGAATGTAAGAGTAAGAGTGCCTAGCTGTAAGTTGAAGGCATGCCATTTGTCAAAATCAGAGTTGTAGTGTAGTTCCGTGTAGTGGTTTGTACGTTAAATTTAAACAATCACTAAATATTAACAAATAAATATTTTAAGTACGAGTTTGAGTATTTGAACATTAAAGTTTCTACTTCCAAACAGGCAGATATCAAATTGCATGGTTAATCAAAATGCCTTACGCTTAAGGATTATAAATTGAACCTGTGTAATTACAAAGGTTCTACTATAAAAAGAAACAGAATCATGCTATTTATGTGGAAAAGTCTCCTGGCATGTATTTACAAACATTCGCATTGTCGCTGCGAATACGTAACGTGTAACTTTAGTTAGCAATGTACGCATTAGTTAGGTATATTTTATATCCAAAATGTAAACAGTAAATTGATACATCACCTTTTACGCAAAAGTTTCTATGTAATTTGTAGTAAAGTGATGGGACGTCGCATATCGGTTGCATCAGTTTATCAAAGGAGGAAAAGTCAGTAAACAAAATGTCCATAATTTGTATGAGTAGCATGGGGAAAATAAATTGTGCAATGTGTTTTTAATTTGACCAAATACAATATATCACTACTACTCGAATATATTAAAGTAAAATTACACGTAGCAGTAGCTGATGTTTAAAGTTAGAATGTTTTGAGATTTAACTAACCATTTATGTCAACTCTGAATGTTGTAATTGATTTAAGAAGATCTAAAATACAATAGTGGTGTGAATTACAAAATCATTAAAATATTGAAACTTTTTGGGTTTCATACAAATTCATTCCTATTCCAAAAATACATGACACGATGATACGAGGGTACGATATTTAAAGCAACCCGTGAACCAAATTCAGCAATTTCATAAATAAAATTTTATTTTATTACTTTTCCCAAACATTCTCTATATGTTGTGAAGCACAAATTGTGATTTAAGATAAGCAATTAACGAGTTTTAAAAGTACCTTGTTTCATTGTTTACTTTAATTTTTCATCCAATATCTTTCCAGAGAAGCCACAGACTCCCATCCATCGCAGTAAGGAATTACAGCGTTGACTTTTGCATACATTAATATACATTATTGTATAGTATTGTATAGACCTTAAAGATCAGCATGTCAAATCAAAGATCAGAGTAGGAATATTTTTCCTTCTACGCTTACCAAGAGCGTCAATTATTTCGTTTCCTACGGCATTTCACACAAAAAACAACGTCAATCACATTTCCATACGGTGAGACCGCCACGAAATGGATTGACTCAACACTCCAATTTGAAAATGATTTAACTTACAGGATTCAACAAGGAACGGGATGGAATAGAGATTTAAGATACGTAAAAATCTTACCGAAGTATGAGCATTAGCTAATACGTTTGGGTATCACTAGACAAACGGACAAACGCAGACACAAGCATGTCATCATGTCAATCATATTTAATTGACTGCTCGTGTGGCCTGAGACAACCTATATCACAAAAAGTCCTGAGACGTAAATTCGTACAGATATCATGAGATGGACTTAATGTTTTACGAACTCATTGGTTCAATGAAACCCATTTTAAAAGAAATACAAAGGTCGACCTGCCTTTTGTCGCCTCTTTGTTTTACATGTATCATAATAATATCTGTCTATAATGTTTATACAACAGATGCGTTTGTCCTGAAGAAGATTCATACAGTGTAAGTAGATTACTCTACTACAATAATGACATGATACAAGTTTGCATGGTACACCACATCATACGCAATAATTGTAAACCGTTATATGAATCGATAATGGTGTGACCCAAGAATCTCAACGCGGTCTTTCATTTTTTGCCAGAGCAGTGTCGCCAACCCTAATTTAAAAATGTCAAGTTGACTCATTTTGAGACGCAGTTTATGATTAAGATAGTGAATGGCTGCAGACAATAAGAAGAAAATAGAATGACGCGGCATTTCAGATTATGGATATTTTCAATAATTGCATTGATTATTTATGTATGTACTGTGCCCATCAATCATCCATTCTATCCATGATGATGATTGAATAAGCATAGTAATAAGCCTCGAAAATGACACGATGACTGTACCTAAGCCAAAGTGCGGCGACAATTTCGTCAATTGGTACATATGCACTCCAACTCTATCATTACCTCCTCAAAGTCTTTAATGTTTTAGCTTTAACATACTTTCCTTTCAGGTTTGAATTAAGAAAACGCAATTTTATATTTGTCATCTACTTACATCATGCAAATAATGCTGTTAAACAGCTGCCCTAATTAAAACTGTCTAGAAACGTATATTAGGGAATGCCCACTCATTTACGAGAAAATTGATTAAATATCGCGATTGGTGCGTGATCACGATCACTGATCACATATTATCAAAATAATAATCTTAAAGTTTTTAAGTTCATCTACTTGATGGTTACACAGATAGTCCTATCACTTTGCGTGTTAAACTGCCTGTTTGGCTTTCTGGTGTACGGGAACTGAAATATGTATATATGAAATGGAAATGGTATTTCATTGAACTAAAAAGTATATTCTGTAGGTAGGAAATTTAATTGCATCTAATTCTAATGCACATTTTAATTAAGGCGGATGTTAAAAACCTTGAACTACAATGGGCATATCATTAAAGGCATTGTAATTGAAAGAAAATATTACACATCGATGCTACAAAATGCTGGTCTTACCAACACAAGTGATTCTTGGTCTTTATAAGACTTAAGAAATAAAATCATACAAAGAACATCTTACCTCCACACGGAACTTGTAAAAATTAAAACGAAAAAAATTAGCAGACATTTCCCACTTTGAAGGTTCATATATATCAAAAATTAATGCGATTGTGATAATTAATTACAAATTGTAAAATATTTTCATTCACAATTCTGAATTTAATCTACCATCTTTGTAAGATGAGTTAATACATTTCAATGTTCAATACAAGCACTGTATTAAGATACATATATTAATATTTTAACCCTGATAAATACTTTGAAAACTATCCATAAATTCATTAGCAAAAGCTATCAGATACAAAATTTTTCTCTTGTGAATTGTTAAGAAGCTTAATATCTGCAGATACGATGGGAGGAGGTGCCGGAAACAATTTGGAAAATTTCTCCCCTTGATTTTCTGATTTTTCTCTCGAGCTTGAATCGATATCATGGCCATTAATTTTTAATTGCTTTGCAGCTTTGAGACACACGGTGTAACACTCCGTAAGAGCAGACAAAATGTATCCTTTCGCAACTGATGGTTTAACATCCTTAGGCCCTTTCACAATTATCCATACATCCTGATTTAAATTAGCTTGTATTGCAGTTCCACCTTCTGATAGTGCGGGTACCTTATCCATAAAACAATAATGTAAATCCACAAAATTTTTTTAAATGAAAGTAGTGCAATATAGAAACTTTCGCTTACTTTGCAAGCATTCATAGGAACATCCGCAACAGCATGTTCAACGTTCTTGAATAAGCCATTTTTACTTAGATATGATGAAAGACAAATTATTGAGCTTGCGATTTCTATCAGCTTTTCTGTGTCCAGCAAATCTCCGTTATACAGTCGAGCTGTCCATACATACGCTGTAATAACGTTGAGAAGTCCCTTTGCTACATGTTCGTTTGGCTTTATTTTCTAGAATATTACAAATAAACAGTGTTAATAATGAGTTGTAATTTATCATATACTATTAAGCACCATGTTACTATTCACATTGTCCATCAAGTCATTATTACCGTTAACTCAGCCATTCTTGGGACCTTGTTGAGAATGCCGGGTTGTCGTTTACTGAGCTTCAACAAATTTTCTGAGACATCTTCTGTGTCTGAAATTTCTACAACAAGTTTCTTTTCTGGTTCATCGTACCACCACGGTGTCCACACTGGGATTATGTCACTTGCTTCCTCGACATTTTTTACAAGATTTTGAAATTCTCTTTTTTCATTCTCCGTTAGATGCTTCCAAACTTCCTCTGAATTATTGAGGTTGATACCCTCCAATCTTTTATCAAGTGGTTCGTCGTCGTCTGAATCTTTTAACATAGTTAACAGATACAATAATTACAAATATATTAATACTTTCTCACGAGAACTGAAACTGTTGCAACGAATTTCAGGTCGTACCTAGTACATCTTCACCTTCCTCCTCGGTATCTACTGCAATGGGACCATCATATTGCTCGTGAAATCGTTGAAGTATTTCGTTCATTTTCTTAGAATTTTCTGGATTGTGGACTTCTTCGTTCCGAACTTCCTCCATTACACATTCTCTGTAAAATGATTCCGAACATTGTAGGTGCTTTGTTTCGCTTTTGTAGCACGGCAATGAGCAATATGGGACACCACAACGCGGGCACAAGTACTTGGACGGATTTTGTTCGCAACTAATGAAAAATAAAGTAATATAGCATTAACATGTATTATTATACTAATTGGAATTTATAATACTGGAATAAGACAGGAAATTTGCTTTTAGATACATATACCCTAGCTTTTTTCATGCTTACAGTCAACTGTCAAAAGATGTATTCTACCTTATACACTTTTGGGAATTTGCTTACAAAGTCACTCTTTTATAATAAAATACTTTCTGATAACTGGTGTTACAGATTATAAATGCACAAATGAACTTACATTTGACATATCTTGGGCTCCTTGATTGTTTCCGACTCCATCATCTTGTCGTTTAGCTCCACTACAAAAGAAATTACTTCAACCAACAGGGCAGCTTGGATTCGAATATTTCGAATTCAATACTTTCAATGTTGTTTGCTACAAACTTGTGAAAATGCGAGTTTGTGTAAAATGCGATCAACTTTTTGGTGACATTGACATCCAACTTTTATTTACCGCACATTTTATGACGCCTCAGCTTATTACAGATCCAGCCAAAGCTTATCCAACAAACACGTAATTTTACAAAAATATCAAAATATTTTTTTGTTGCAGATTTGTGTATCATACATGTGGTACATCAAAAATGCCTGATATATTTTACCTTTGAACATTTACTATAAGAATAAGAACTAACTATACTGTCATCACAATGTTCACTTTATCACAGTATTAGAAATAAACCAAACCTAGAATATTTAAAATCGAGCTAAAATTAATATAATGTCACATTCACTTCACAACACCTTACTGTTGTTTACAAACAACAATGATGATTGGTATAACATGTATTTACAACAGCCGACATCATGCTTTTAAATTTTTGTTTGGTTTTGCGGAGTAAACGATTCAACATCACATACAGGCATGTGCTCATCAGCTGCTCAGCCGCTACCGCTATTCTGTTTATATATAACAACTAAAAAAAGTGAGTACAACGATACAAGTAAAAGTTCTTTTATATTACGAATACAAACTGTGTAGTATGCACTATGCACACCCGCAACCGCAAGCACATAAATGCGCATGTAAAAAGGAGACAAAGATTCATACACTTGTTTGCATTCATGGCAGGAAAAGTAAAGTAAGACCTCAAATATTGCATTGCAGGACACATGAGCGCTGAACACTTTTATCGGAAGATTGGAAGATGACAATTCAAACTAATGTCAGGAATGAAATGTAAAATTTTAAAATCTGTGGTATACAGACTGAAATAATAAATAAAAAGTAATGATTATGATGATTATCGAGGGGTATTCAAATTTTATATTTTCCCCAAAGTAATTCTACGTTTAACCTAAATAGTTCATTCAAGACACACTTCAAAACACTCTACACACCCGCTCCAGCAGTGTTAACAAAACTTTGACTTGTTGGTTTTAACACGATTTTCTCTACATTTTTCTGTATCATTTTTCTTTCCTCTACATAAAACTTTA
>JAHZNB010000076.1:0-11299 GCA_027744295.1 Callyntrura guangdongensis | reverse complement strand
TAATGTCACCTAACGTCCTTACCACTACGCATAATGTTTAGCAACAGTTAGAGAGGGAGGGATGTTTCTCGTGTAGAGAAATATCGTGTGTAGATTGTTTCATTGCCCGTCTGCATGCCTAAAAGTAGAAAAAAAAACTTTAGCTAGAAGAACATATCAGGTTATATTAATACTCTTACTACCAGCAATGACACTACTGACAAAGAAATGGAATATAATGGAATATCCTTTGGTGGTAGAGTGTGGGGCTGGTGGGTAAGTAATGGAATAGGCAGTTGTTGTGAAAGGAGTTGTGGTGGTGTTGTTAGTAGAAGAGAAGTAGTAGTAGTAGTAGTTGTTGTTGTGATATCTATCTCTTCCAAAACCCTGTATCGTCATCATCACACTTATCTGCTAAAAAGATGAAAAAGTGCCAAATTATGATAATAACGTCATTTGTGATATGCATAACAAAAGAGATGATTTTAAGCGAAAATCCTGCTGTCTTTCCTCTTGAGTATACAAAAGAGGTCTGATATTTCCCCGTCCTTCCTTCTCGCCATCTGTACTTTACATTTGCTTGTTTTCTTTGGAAAAGTGGTAAGGTAGTGGTGGTGGTGGTGGTGGCTTGCTCGTAGTTTTAGTGAAACACAGGATGTTGTGTAGCAGAAAGACTCCGGGTTTTGGCTTCTTACTTTACTTACACTTCCTTCCCCCTTTTCCGTTAAGGATCTCTGTTGCATTTACCAAGGCCACTTTCAGGGGGAAATGTGAATGTAAAACTGAAGAAAACAGGTGCTTTTGCTTACTGTTTCCGCTGCTGGTTTACGCATTTTTACTTAAATAAAATGACGAGTTAGTTGGTATTGAATTTTCTCACGGTTCCTTCTTCAAATAAGGTAGTAGTAGACGGTAATGATTTCTTATGAAATGCTGTTTTTGTTGATTTGTGGATACAGTGATTGATTTCTGAATATTACTTGATGAAAGGTTTGTATATACAATACGAAGAAGTCGAAATTACATTTGAAAGAAATATAATGATAATAACATTGTGTCCTTTTTATGAGATGTTTATGCTTAGGTATTAGATGATCATGTAGTAAATAGCAGCAATTTGAATGGTATGTCTTGGTACATATTATTTGAAGTTTATGTCATACACCCACCAAATGCCTGTGTAACTAAAAATATATATTGAACTTCAAGTTTTGCCAATATGCTATTTTTTGTTAACAATGGGCGACTTGTGTATTGTAATATGAAATTGGGGCGACTTAGGACTCATCTGTATATTTTACATTGCGTAATTGTGGTATTCGGTGGGCTATATTCGTCAAAGCTGGTTTTCGCCAATTCACCAAAAAAAGCTACGGGTTTATTGGCTTCAAATCTCATTAATTTTATTTTTTCGATTTTGGTAGAGATAAAAGTACTAAAATTTAACTCCAGTTTTGTGTTACATCTATCCAATTCTTATGGGCTAGATTAATCAGACATATTCTTTGCATATTTACATTCGAGTTTACCTTAGCGTAAAATGAATACTCGGAAAAGTGATCTTGTCAAAACTGCCAACCACCGCAGCAGCCATTGCATATATGTTTGAAAAAGCTTTTCATTCAATAATCAGCAGCATTCCCGTAAAATCTGGTGTATATTTTATACACGTTCTTCATTAAATTATAAATATTACTTTATAGAAAATATACCAATTATTATTAGGATTCTGTTGCAAAATTGGCCTGGTCATTCATTAGTAGGATAGGACAATATAAGCAGGAGCGTTTCTACCACAAAAGAGTACTAATATTACGTTTGAATTTATTCCTAATCACATACTAACAGCGAACCTTGATTGATTATATTTTTGAATACAAGCTGGCGTTTGTACACGTTTCTTTGTAGTTTGTAGACTTGTCATTGAACTTCAGCTTTAAAAGTTTAAACTTGGACAAGTTATTTCTGCCCCACAGCATTACGTCTCCAACTCATTTCCAAAGTTTAACCATTTTGCTTTATTGAGATACAGCCCACGTTTTTCACAAAGCCAAGCACTTAAGCGACTGAATTTTCCGCTTTGACTTGAATTTAGACTAGGTAAAAAAAATTTACGTTCACGAACACCAAAACCGCTATGCTTTGTTGAAGTTCTCGGAATAAAAGTAACTGTCATTGATCTTCATTGTTTCATTTCATTGTTGCCCTCGGGCATTCGAAATTGGTCGTTTGTCTCTACAAAACAATGGAATCCGGAAGGATACATTTTGCAAGCGGCTACATCGCAAGTACAACAAAGCCCATTATGAACATGAGCATATATTATGATGCGGAAAATCTTTATACTCTTGCAGTTATCTATCAAATGCGTATTTACTCTCCGCAATATTATGCATTGCATAGTATGTTGGGGGGAAGAAAATAATTTTGCTTATCGAAAAACAACAACATTTTATGCGTTTATGTGCAAAAAAATGAGAAATACACACATATATATTCATCTGCAAAAACGCAATATAATAAAATGCAATTTACATAACAGGATGGCTTTAAAGAGATTTTTTAATCGAATAATTATTGTGTGTTGCAATTATGTGTATAATATTTACATGGTCAGTCATTTTAACTTCTGATGGCTTTAATTTTTTGTAGGAAAAACAACCATCGCTTGTTGTGTTGTAATACATTTTATACTTTGCATGACCTTTTGTAGGGAGCACCTACTGACTCAGCAGACGGCAGTGGAATGTATCCACCGCCTAGTTTCAATGCTGCCATGTCATCAAGTCAGCATTATCAGCCCCATTCACAGCCACAAGGTCAAAGTTTTTACTCCGGAGGTCAAGCAGGTCAGGGTGCGGGAAAGAAATCACAGCAGCAAAATCAGCAGTCATCGCAGCAATCTCAAGCACCACAACCACCACAGCAGTCTACTGGAGCACCGCAATCTACACCAGGGATGCCACCTCCACCACCCCAAGCCCAACACAGCCCTGTGCAACAGTCCTCTCAACAGCAGCCCCCTCATCAAGCCAGTCATCAGCCTATGATGCAACAAATGTCGGGAAGTCATCATATCGACTCAACTCAGTACGGTGGTATGAGACCAAATCAAGGAGGCTATATGAGCAATGTAAGACACTTAATTTTACGTGTATATGAATATCTATACATGTTACATGAATGCATTTTGTAACTATATTTGAAATTGATAACGGAAACTAAACGGAAAGTTACTTATTTGATGAAATTATTCGATTGGGTTTGACACAGATGGGCGACAACAGCCACAGTCATCAAATGGGAATGTCTGCTGGAATGCATCACATGACCGGTCATGGACAAATGGTACCTTCTGGTCCTGTGATGAGTCACATGAGTTCAGAAGGCCATGACCATTCACAGCGTCAAATGTGCGTCCGAAATGGATGTAACAATATGGCTATAACAAGCCCGGAATGGGAAAATGAGTATTGTAGCTCGGACTGCGTCGTTACTCACTGCAGGCAAGGCTTTTCTTCTCCATCTTCATATTCTTCCCAACATCCACAAACGAAATATGTTGCTGCTGCTTACTGGCGATAGCTTCTTTCTTCAAATCTGATTCAACGATACCGTTAGTAAAAAAATATCGTTACTACACGGATGTCGTTATTGATAGGTGCGACACCTTTCTGTGCTTGAATTACACACATTCAATACATACACGGGCGGATGGCGAGTTTTTGTTATCTTTGTTATGAATAAAAGTTTTCGTACTTTTCGTTATTCTACTATTACATGCGTCAATTTCGCTTTTTCAACTTAAATTTAAACAATTTCATGCTTGAATTGCTTTACCGACACAGTATATTAGTTATGGGGTTTTTGTGTGCAGGAACCTGACATTTTACTTTTGTTTGAAAATTCCAGGGATGTTTTTACAAACTGGGTTTCAACAAACCAACAAAGCAATCCAAACTACGGGAACGGTGTGAAGTAAGATTTTACATCCCTATTTGTCTTCTAGCAAAATTGCGTGATCATGAGTTCACAAAACTCTTGCTATTTCCATGAAATAACTTAAAATCACTACTCAAAGTCGTAAGTTGCTTTGTTTTTTGTCGAAAGTGGTATCAATAGCGGATAGTGTAGATCAATTCACATAAATATATATATACTCCTGTGTAATAAATTAATGATAGGTTTCATTAAAACAGGATTTAGTGAGTAAAATTCCAAAACAGTAAAAGCAAAAGTAGAGAATAATTGTTTAGCAATGTAATGTACCTATATATATCATAATAAAGCTGAGAGAACAGCAAAATAGAATGTGACGTAAAATAAAACGTGTAAAAAAATAATTAAGCTCATGCAATTATTGTAAAGTAGGCTATGCAGTTACATCTGCTAACATAACTACGTGCATGCATCTTGCAAAAAAATATATTTCTTAAATGTTAAATGTGGTAAAGCTTTAAATAAATAACACAGTTTTTGTTCCTTGTTAGATAATTTAGGAAAATATTTTATTTTTTATTTTATCTTTCATCTTAAAAGGGATATATAGTAGAATATAGATTCCTAGTAGTAGTAGTATTGAATTTTTTAAAAATCGTTTAATTAAACACTGTGAGGTGTAAATGTCAATGCAAAATACAAATTATATACAAGTAAATATGTATTTTATTAGGATCGCATTTACAAAATGTTATTGTTAAGCAAAATAGTAAATAGGTATAATTACCTATTATTTAATAAAGTATAATGTGGTTGGTCAGATCAGTAACCGGAATAATGTATCAAGCAATACATAAACATGCATACATTGTAATTTAAAATAAATAATCTATAAAAATGCATTTGATGACCTGTAGTTAATTAAGGGTAAAGAATAGTATAAAAATGAAAATAATAATAATCAAGTACCGAGTATTGTTATTAAATATCGTACATGAGTAATAAGTAAATAGACCTGTTGTATGAATTATGCAAGTTTTTAACAAACAGTTTGTGTTAGTACATATCGTTTACCAATCAATAATTTTTATTATGATGCATCGATACCACTTTGATTTGAATATATTTACAAAAAGCAATTAAAGCAGACAAAACATTCCGATTACTAAATTACGAACGTAAATTATTAATATTATATAAAAAGTACATCTAGACAAGTTTTATGTAGACGGTATTTAGCGAAAAATACGCAATAGATTACTCCCGCATTGTACTTTTCTTCACCACGTAGAATGGAAACCGTACATTTTACAATACATACAGAATTACAGGATACCTTTTATTTTTAACAGCTGTACAATGTACAATTTTAATTTCAATTTTTAGGGGGATATAAGATACAGTTAACAATTAAATCTTTGTCTAATTGAAAATCAATTTTATAGAGTGTCTATCAATATCATGTTTACAAACCAAATAATATCTGTTAGAGTAAATAGTTGCAAATTGCAATGCCTCCGAGTATTAGGTAAAGTACTTGTGTATTGTAAATTACACCTCTATGCATATGGAAGCCTACTTACCTAATGTCTAATTATGCACACCTCTGCATTATGATTCGTATGACGAATATGGTACAGTTCAAATTATATTCAACGGAGGACACCATGGTAACATTGGTAACAGTTTGCGATTTTCAATTTTCAACATGCCCCAAGTGACAAGTAACCATTAACAATGTGGTGGTCAATAGTATAGTCTGCAGATAAAGACGTCACTGTCACTGCGTGTACGTAGGTCTATCCTCAAATTACCACTACTACGTCACTTCTAACCAGTCTATCCACAAATTCCTGAATGTTTAAAAGATAAAATTATACATTTAATTATAGTACTAGTTGATAAATATAAAAATTGGTAATACATGTCAAAAGTTGTGCTATGTAATTAACTTTAATGAAATGTGTATAATATGATTTTAAAGTAAAATATAAATGTACATGCTAATATATCCATTTTAACGAAGACAAAAACGTAATTAGTAATGACCTAATAATATATTTCTCTCGTCAGAATTGTAATATCTTAAGGGTAATTTAAAAAGTAGATTGAATGTTGTTTCACTTGTAAGTTGTTACCGTTCAGCTGAATTTCCTACCCTGAATGATCTTGAACAACCAACCAGACATAAAATAGATATGTAAGTTACGCAGTTTCCTCAAACTCAAACCAAAAACTACTAGAGTATGTTAAGTTCTATGCAAAGTGAATGACGTTGATGACACATCATACTCATGTACATGTACCATCAGTATCGTTTATATTTGGTGAAATGATCACGAATTTAGGTGTGTCGAAATCCGACTACCTACTAAATCTTTTCAAAAACATTTTAGTTTCCTATATGTCGTCCTCACCTCACTTGTATAAATGTATAAATAAACTCGGATTAATATCCATAAAATAAACTTTTTAATTATGCTCGTAAATGGCATGCAAATGTAGAAAATTCATAATATATATGTATCAGTCACTTTAAAGTGTACTTCCTAAAATAATAATATATATCTACTATTATAATCTTTAGCTATTCAGATTCATGTATGTGTATCCCATTATCATTTCTAGATATTTGAATAAAATGAAGAAAAAAATGAAATTGCTATTTCTATCATGCCATCGTCCATTCCTCTGCCCGCAGAAGCAGCAGGTGAAATTATTAAAATCATAATATTATAGTATAAAAAATGCCACAACATTTGTCACACATAATTTCTAAATACTCACCAAGAAATGTATCATTAAAAACTCCTAAATTGTGATTTCATGTTCCTTCTAGGGGTCAATATTACCACCAATTTTCATATTCTCGTTCTCATTTCCTCATCAAATTATCCATATATTTTGCCATTTAAGATTGTAACTAAGAGATCTTAAAAAATCTAAATGAAAAAAATACATGGGATTTTTTAAACGAAGAATGCGAAACGTGGATGAGGATACGAAAATGGTGAAACGGTCCATCTCATAGTAGTTAGTAAAGTAATGTTTTCATTTACAGATCACCCATACACCATACCCATCTGTAAAAATCACATAGGAAAGATTTCATAAAATAAAATTTCAAATTAGGCTTTTTAAACCAATTTTGTGAAATTTGGTTTAAAAATGCTCTCTCAGACCACGATAAACGTTATTTCGATAAGCCGTTTAATTTAATCGCGATTCTTTACCGATCGATGCTAGTGCGGAGAGGAATAATATTACTAGAAATTAAAATTACGGTGTTACAGAAAATTTCGAAAACGTTGATACACTAATAATGGGATTCGTGGCGATGCGTCGGCCGGCCGTTGCGCGTTGAGTCGAGAGTCGAGACTTTTCCTTTGTTTCCCCATAAAAATCAGGTAAATTTGTTGTTTACCAAGACACCAACTAGTGCAGTGCCAACTATAACTATTGAGGCTTTACTATTCTTTACCGTCTGGTGAAACATGAGATTTGTCAGCAGCTGCCCATCTCGCTGGCGGGTAGGAGAAATCCATTGTATATAATATGCATTATTGGAATGTAATGTGATGCAAGAGTCTCTTGCCAAGACGAGACAAGAGATTCTCATCTAATGGCAAAGTTGTCTGTCGGTTCTGTTCTAGCACATGTCACATGACCTTGTAGTGTAAGTAAAATCGGCATGATGAAATTGTGAACAATTACATAAGTGTTTTAAGTTTGGATTGGATATTGCATAGTTTAATTTTAAGTTTGGTTATTTAGTAGGCTATTCATAATGCCGGTTAATGTTGTATTAAGTCGTGTATTACGGTCGAAGTTAATGGTATTAAATACATCCGAAGCAATTTTCAGTTATAGTAGAAGATTTTCCAATTTTAATACACGTTTTAACAATCAAATTAAAAGTTGCTCCAGTTTCTCAATACTTTCTAGTAAAAGTCCTAGTCAATTTAAATGCANTGCTGCTATACATTATCAAACATAAAGTACTTTTCAACCCAGCCATCAGCTAAACCAGGGGGATCGTCTCTGGGATTAGCAGATCAGGTTTGCGCTTACAATAAAAATTCAATATTAGTTTTCATTATTAGCAATTTTATTGTTGTGTATACGGATCTGGAGGAGAGACTTAAAAGTTGTCTTGTATGTTATCATGATTTTGTTAGGCGTTACGTTCGTCTGCTGCTCGTGATGAAAAAGAGAAGGAGAAACCAGCAGATTCATCTGAAGAGGACGCGAAAAAGGATCAAGAAAAACAAGCTCGTGCGGTGAAGATTACATTGCTTACATTTAGTGGCATATTTGCGGGGTCGGCTCTGTATATATTTTTTACGTATGGTAAGTATAATTATATAAATATATGAACTATGAACAGTATCTTTGTAGTTCCAATGTAATTTTTGCTTTGTGAATTACAATTTGTCCAGATGATTACAACAATTTCATTAAATTAACATTTTTCTATGCCATTTTGTATCAATTTACTTTTCGTGCACAACTAGGTGGCCCACAACTTGACCAGAGCGGTCGTCCAATGTATGATGAGTTTTCGCATCTACCATATTTTCAACAATATTCCAAACGAGCTACGGCTGAATTAAGGGGGATGGTCACAATGGTCACAAACTATGCTCATAAGTTTGATATTATAAAAGCTATTCTGTGATTATTTTTTTTCATCCAAACGGTGAAATAACCATTTTCTTATTTGAATTAGTACAAAACTGGCTGGAGGTTTAAGAAGCGTCCAGGAGTCGATTATTTTCTAAACCAACTCAGTGGCTATTATTTTGAAGTTGTAATATACACATCGGAACTCGGATTTACAGCATTTCCAATAATTGACGCTCTTGATACTCAAAATGTGGTTCACTACAGACTCTTTCGTGATTCAACAAAGTATGAAAATAGTGTCCACGTGAAAGATCTGGAGAAAATAAACAGGGACCTCAGCAAAGTCATTACTATAGATTGGAATGATAAGTCAGTTCACGAGCATAGAAATAATGCTATCGTTTTACCACGGTGGAAAGGTAACGACGATGACAGAACCCTTTTCGATCTAGCAGCTCTACTTCAAAGTAAGTAGAACGGTTGGATAAATTATTAAAACACAAATTGATCTAGGAAAAGTGGCGAAAGCAATAAATCCTAAAGGAACCACAAGCGTAATCAATCACTACATAGTTTTTAAAGATGGTGACGATATTCCGTTTAATGTAGATATTTTTTATATATTAGTTAATATCCGCTGTTAATGCAGCGTTTAAACATCTTTATTACTAATTCATATCTTGTGGTATGGTAAAATAGAATGATAATAATTTCTAGTTTCAATTAGTCGACAATTAGTCATTTTCACACCTTAAATATAGCACAAGGCACAAGTAATATTACTAAACGTTAGTTATACATTAGAACTTAAACTTTGTTGATCATTTTTCGTTCGCTGCTAACCAAATTCATTTGAATTAATAATAAGAACTCTGCCAATTTTTCTTCTAGCAATTGGAACGAGTGGAATCGAAGACGTTCGTGGCGTTTTGGAATACTATTCAAAATTTGACGATCCTATTGCTGAATTCCGGAAAAAGCAGCAAGAACTGGCATTAAAAGAGAGGGCTCTAAATCTTGATAAGCCAGCTACACCGACATTTTCACCTAACTCTGGATGGCTTGGTTCATTATTTAGAAAAAACTAGTTGATATTGAAAAAATGGTGTGAATCAGTGTGAATGTAAACTTGTGTTGCACAAAATAAAAAACAATTTCCAATAAAATTCAGCAGTTTTTCTCTTGTTATATATGTAATGTAGCCGTTAGGGATTTAACCGTTAACAAATATGAGAACAACTGTCAACAGCTCACCATACTAATATAACACTCATTCATATTGCATATTTTCAAGAAATTGTCTTAGGGCCGTGATTGAAACCTTGATTATACTAGGAACCGAAATCATACAATATAACTCTGGTATCCCGTGGCCATTCAATCTTATATGAGACTCGCGAATGCCGGCCGAATAAGGATAAAATGTTGACATGATATAGTATGCATTATCTACTTGTTGAATATGTTTTGCCGGTGCGTTGGCAGAAACGGGGTGGAGGGTGGTAGTTCAAAGTAAAAGGCAATATTATCATGCAAATTCATCATACTTCATTCATCCCTGGTGAATAGCCAGGCAGCTTGGCCCAGGCTTATAAATCCATCGTTTTGAAGATGAAACCTTGATTGAACAGGAACTCGGATAAGGAAAAGGCATACGTTTTCTACGATTCTGATTAAAGGTTTGCAGTTGATGGTGTATCCTCTTATGCATTATCTACTTGTTGAATATGTTTTGCCGGTGCGTTGGCAGAAACGGGGTGGAGGGTGGTAGTTCAAAGTAAAAGGCAATATTCAGATTCAGATTCAATTTTATTTGCTTGTTATAGATAAATTATCAATTCAATATATTATATTCAATATAATATGCAATATTATCATGCAAATTCATCATACTTCATTCATCCCTTGGTGAATAGCCAGGCAGCTTGGCCCAGGCTTATAAATCCATCGTTTTGAAGATGAAACCTTGATTGAACAGGAACTCGGATAAGGATAAGGCATACGTTTTCTACGATTCTGATTAAAGGTTTGCAGTTGATGGTGTATCCTCAAGTAATAAGTAAATGGTAATTTTTTCAGCCGTGTGGATCACGCACAGTTGGTTAAGTTTAAAAATTGACCTGTCCCATTGGGGTTGATTTTATGATTTTATTAATTGTTGGTGACCCGATGTGGTACGTTTATTTAACGGCAAATTCATACCATTCACTGGATTCAGTGTACGGAAATTCCGTAACGGAATGCACAAATCTGAACTTAGAATGCACCTATTCCTATGATTTTACTACAGCCCCGATGCATCGCTTCGCGATCCAAGATTTAAATCTAGACTTTTGTTCCGTGTAGCTGAAAATCTTTTCTGGTAGTAATAAATTTAGCGTGTTTGTCTGTCTGTCCCTCCGTCGTCAGTCATCAATTTGGCCAGACGCTTTGAGCCGATTTGGCTCTGGAATATACAGGTACCTTAGAGCCTTGGCGTAGTGGCATCTATAGGATGTAATTTCAGCAAATTTGATTAACCGCAGGGGGTCATTTAGAAGGTCGAAGTTTAAACTTTATCTACATTTGCTCAAATGTTGTATAGCAGTATGGCAAGTCCGAATATCAAATTAGACCGTTATCAGTACAAAAGTAAACACAACAGGTTTTTTATACGTTTACTCTGGATCTTTCAATGTTTGCTGCTACTCTGCTATATGACTTCGGAAGTCGGTTATTTTGTACTCCTTTCTGGTAAATACACAAGATAGACACT
>JAHZNB010000075.1:0-10048 GCA_027744295.1 Callyntrura guangdongensis | reverse complement strand
CATTTTTCAATGATACGACTAATTTTTTTCATGGGTGTCAGGTACATTGACTGAAGACGAGACAGAAAAAGCGATATATTATGTACTTATTGGATCAGGAGCGTTCTTCCTCCAGGCAGGCGTAAACTTACACAGCAACCATTAATATTTACATAGACCATATATTCCTATTGGCGATGATATCGGCAGCGTGATATAATTATTTGCCAAGAATAAACGACACAAAAGTACCACCTTTACTGCTATACGCGTTATTGATTATTAACTCTCTCTTGATCATGTCGATAGATAAATAATGGTCAAGAAAAAAATGCGGCCGCTGCCAGCTACCTATACAACATTGTCCAAAGAAGCCCACTCTAAACCTCCATCTAAACCTCTTCAAACCTCCCCCAGTGAACCAGTGTTAAGTACATGACAAGTACAAAGCAGAAATTCAAAATTATCTACCGTTTCCGAGTCACCACTGAGGACCTAATTAAAGACATATCAACACCCTTGGTTTCGATCTCAAGGCACAACGAGACTCGAAATGAACATAATAACATGAGGATCTTCGTATCTATTAGTGTAAACAGATCCTCGAAATTCCTTGCCTTTCATGGTTTACCCCTTTTTGAACCACTTTGCCACTTTGATCTTTTTGAAGACCTAGTGGAAGTCACATGATTAGACCTGAATACTGCAAAATCATTTTAGTGTGAAGCATAGGCCAGAGAAACCAATTGGTGCAAGCAGGACTAACAAATACATTACCGTTACTGAGTTTCCACGTAGGTACAATCTATACATATAAAAGTCAAATTCTGTTTGCGTGTGTGTGTCTGTCTGTCTGTGTGTTCCCTTGTAACTTTAAAACTACTGAACCGATTGCGACTAAAAGTCTTAATTGCTAAATTTAACATACAAAATATTTTCATTTCTTAACCGATTTGGCTGAAATTCGGTTCATGTGTCCTTCACCTACTAAATATACGAGACCCAAAGTGTGGTCCATGAGTGATTATTTTTAAGCATAATAGGGTTACTTCTTATTTCACAGAAAACTATTTCACACTATTTGTTAACCAAAGTGCTGGATCATAATGATTTTCGTACCCTACAGGGCACCTCTTGGTCACATTTAATCAACTTTTTTAATCCATTCGGCTGAAATTTAGTACACGAGTACCGCAACCACAAAAGTGACGTCCCTTAAGTTTAGTTAAACGTCGTCACTTACATTTACTTACATGACGAAATTCTTTCGACTTTATTGCTCGCGTAATTACTAAAAAATGGACCAAATTATGAAACCCGATTTGGTTCATTCTTCATAAGAATCGTTCAAGTATTACATTATCAGCAAGTCTGGGTGAGAAATATGACAAAACATTAACACTTCTTTTTTCTGTAGTAGGGTGGGTAGCCTTGAGATTACGTTATCATACATTTTCAGTATACTATGCGAACCATGTGTATTTACGAAGGCAATAAAATAAAATATTATGTAATATGGGATTTGAATTTCATTTTAGTATAAACAGTGTTGCAAGATGATAATAACTGTTGTCTTGATGCCATATCCAGCTTTGCTTGACATCGCTCCTTCTCGTGTACACGTCCCGAATTACAATGCACTTAATAGCATTTCAAGATTATTATCGTTGTGAGGATTGTCCAATTGTACTTTCAGCTTAAACCCGAACTATTACAAATTTCGCAACACTTGAGACTTGCAGTTCCCTATTAGTTCCATCTTTGTACACCGAGCTGGCTATTCAATGCATTGAGATGTATATTTAGGATGGCAGGACAGGTAAATGTGTGTAATTTATGCAAATGATTCCCCCACAATTACTGCCGTACACTACAATACTAACTCGAAAAACGAAAAAGGGTATACAAAATATAAGAAATAAAAAATATGTAAAAAAAAGTATTCATTATCGAATCATTAAATCACAAGTAACGCCAATCTAAGTACAAAGCCGTCTGACACAGAGAAAGAATTAGAAAGCGTCAATTACTATCCGTCATGTTTGCCGCATGACTTCTTTAAATTTTAACAGAATACAGTTTAAAGCAATTATCTTCGCATAATTACTACTGTTATTTTGTAAACCTGTAGACATCGACATTTTTGCATACATCAGTAGGCTACATTAAATATATTTTCACTATTGACCTTCAAAATTCGTTTGTTCGTTCGCAAANGTCATGTTTGCCGCATGACTTCTTTAAATTTTAACAGAATACAGTTTAAAGCAATTATCTTCGCATAATTACTACTGTTATTTTGTAAACCTGTAGACATCGACATTTTTGCATACATCAGTAGGCTACATTAAATATATTTTCACTATTGACCTTCAAAATTCGTTTGTTCGTTCGCAAACTGCATTTTTATCATTAGTGCTATAATAATTTTAGTATTCTGTAATTACCCGATGCTAAAAGATATTCCATTTGTGCTTGTGAGGTAATATGGGCGAAATTTTTCTCTCTGTGTATGAGTAAAGAAGGGTAAGTGTTCGCTTCTCTGCTTCTTCTGTTAGGGGAAATTAGCAATACAAAAAAAATTTGAAAATTCCACCCTGTCAAGTTACTACTATAGTTAAATTATTACTGCAGTATAGAGTGTTATACTGATTTCAGATTTTTGATTGCCTACAACACAGCAGCAGCAACAGCAAATTGAGTTACTTGCATTTAATGATAGACTGGTGGAATTTTGTTTTTTCTAACGAAACCCATCTCCAAACCCATTTCTTGAACTGACTTATTTGATTAGAACAAGCAACGTAGTTGCAAAAAAATCCATACGGCTTGCAATAAATCACAATATGAAATAAGAGGAAGAAAACTAAGTAACTGTGTGAGATTCTGATACAGGATTCTCAAAAATGACAATTTTTGGTAGACGTTTACACCAATAAGCTATTATTGGGTTGGCACTTTTAGTAGAGTTATTTTTGGTAACAGGAAATCTACAAGGACTAATTTCCCTTTTTTCGTGACTTTCCTTCTTCGTGTTTGGTGTGATGTCCCGTTACATTTTATTCGAATACAAAAACGTCTGTCTTGAATAGAATATTTTATTATCTAGGGTAGTTTCGGTGGTAACTGCATGATACAAACAGAACAAACATTTGTTCTAGGTCACTACCCTAACATTTAATGAGTATGAGATAGAGACGAAGAATAGAAAAAATACCTGCATGCATGGGATATGTTGACAATAATGAGGAGAAACAACGAGATACATATACAGCATGACAGTGATGTTAGACAAGTATTGAAGGACAAGTACAGAGGTATCTATCAGCAGAAACAACAACATAGATGCACGTACAAGCTTCAACCTTACTTGTCTGGCATTACTGCACTGTTTGACTACTTGAGTTGTAAACAAATAAACTGACTTAATAGCTGCTAGATAAGAGGTTTGTATTGATACAAGCTGATTGAATTGATAAAAACTTAGTATGGTATGATATTATGGTTATTATCAGTCGACCTGGTATCGATATAAAAAAATTTCAGCTAATTTGAATAAAGTTTAGTTTTTGACCGCCAAATTAACCCCTGGGGTCAATTAATTTTGGTAATATTATATCCAAGATACGCCAATAGTCTAAGGTATATGTGTGCCAAATTAAGGCCAAATCGGCTGATGCGTCTGGCATGTACAGTGACGGCTAAATCAATACTAGTTAAAAAGTCTTGATCTTCGTAGTAATCGAAGGAATCTAAACATATAAAATTCAATTTCTGTTTGTGTGTCTGTATGTATGTATGGTTCCTCATAACTTCAAAACTACACAACCGATTGCGAACAAATTTGATACACTCGTACAGACGATAAATGGACAGGTTAATGTCAAGATTTGCAGAACTTTTTCATTATACCGACTCAGTAGGGTCATCATTGAGAAAAGACTTAATGAATGAGCCAAAAATCTAAATTTAAAGTAAAACAATATTCATATCTTATTCAATTGGGCTGAAATTTGGTGCATACCTCTTAATGCCAGACAAAATATGATAGCCATAGTTTGGGTCATGAGTGACCATTTTAAGACTCGAATAGGGTAACTTTTTATCTCACAAACAAATGTGCTGTTTCAAAAATTACAGCTTCATTTCTTGACCGATTCATACCACATGATGTGGTACACTCATGCAGACCCTGTAAGGGCATGGGACATATGTTACGTTGGGGGAATATACTCAGTCCATGGCTCAGTAAGATCATTTTTGTCGAAAAAGTGCTAATGAATAATCCCAAAATTTTAAAATTAAAGTACAAATATCTTGATTTCTAATCCGATTAGGCTGAAATTTGGCACAGATATCATATACATAGACCAAATACGATAACCAAAGTGCGGATGATGAGTGAACATTTTAAGACCGACAGTGTTATTTCTTTTTCTACAGAACATAGCTGTTTCTGGCAATAAAATCTTTGTTTCTAACCCAAATGGCGACCAAATTTGATACATTCATGCCGACCCTGGCTAGGCAAAGTTAGTCTTAATTTGGTACAAAATCATCATTGTCTTGAACCAGTAGGGCTCCGTTTGTCGAAAAAGTTTTAATGACTACGCCAAAAGAAGGATATTTAAATTAGACATATATTCATTTGTTAATTAACTTGGATAAGATGTAGGATAAGAGTTCAGAGAACCAAAAAAACTGTAACCAAATGAAACGGCCGAAGCGACCATTCTCAGAACCGATATGGTCTGACAATAGTCAACACAAAATAACCCTAATGTTTGTTTCCAAATTCCCTGTTCTAGAACTGGTCTTTATAGCTAGTATCTTAAATAAGTAAAACCTTATCGTGAAAGTTTTCCAGTAAGCTTATACACGTGATGTATGTTTAGAAGACAAGGTGCCTGGTGTATTTACATCAATGGTTTTTAACAAACAAAACATAATAATGAAAACAAAAATAGAAAAGTTTTCAACGACAACATTGAAATTTCTGATGCAATGTACTGTGCATCGATCTTGTTTTCCTTGTTTCAATGATTTTGGTCGGTGGTCGATGTCATGCTAAGTAGGTACCCATGGTGACATTCAATGATTTGCTACAAACGTGACACGTATGTCACGAATTTCGTATGAAAACGAACAAAAGGTTATTCCGGTTCATCCTTTCAACCTTTTTCAAGTTTTTCAACCTTACTTGAAGTAGGACTTTCAAATAACATTTGACAAATTTAAGTAGAAATATGATGAAGCTTATATTTCTACCTTTCATCATGGGGAGCATTCTGGCTTGCAAGCCACATAGCGGCTCAACATAGTAAAGGTTTTTTTTATTTTTCTTACCATAATTGATTGTAAATATTAAACTGTATATATTTGTTTTTTCATAGTGTCAAAGATGGCATACCTGCAAACGTGTACAAGGAGGTGGTCAGCAACCGCTAGGTTGCAACCAGTTTCCTTGTCAACAAAATGTCTACACCAGACGAAGAAGCGTCTACGCCAGACAAAGACGTGATAGTCAACACTGCAAAGGAGGACTTCAAAAATGACAGACTCCTGCAGACTGCAGCAGAAGAGGCTGCTACTTGAACTAAACAATTGGTCTTCGGCAGCAAACATCGAACTTGGCCAAGGTTTGATTGTTAGACGCGTGGCCCGCGGACCACCAGTGGAACCTTCAGCCGATCGGCCAGTAGCTAAGGAGGGCGACATTGTCATCAAAGTAGGCAGAGCAAGCCGCGGCATTATCACACAGGCTAATCGTGTGGACAACGCCAATGCAGACGCAACAACAGTGGACAGAACTCTCAAGTGGATAGAGAATGTTAAGGAATTGGAGATAGCATTCAATGGTCATCGGTCAAGACATGGGGTCTGTCCACTCTGCGGCTTCAAGTTTGGCGTATGGCAAAGATTTCAAAATCACGCTCGCACTGTTCATGGAAAGCACGTTCCATAGCGTTAAAGTTTGGTCACGTTGGGACTTTGCATTGCCAACTAACATGCACTTTGAATGATCGGAAATAAAAATTCGGGTATATAAATAACAACGAATCATGTTATTGCACACTATATACATGATTTCATTCCATGTAAAAACATCAGCACTTCACAGTACGTAACAATTCATAAAATGAAACATATATTTGAATTTCACGGCGGGTATTACATGTTCTTCAATATTTAAAAATGTTTCCATATATGTGCTATATGATGTGTGTATCATCTACGTAATTTTTTACGTGCAAAAGATGTTTATGACACGAAATCTTCAAAGCACTAAGCCAATTACATTATTTTCCTAGACATTTTAAATTAACATTGGGAGTAAATTGCATTGGACTCAATTATACGGATGAAGTTTCGAGTTAATAGGGTGAGAGCTGAGTTGGTGCTTCCATCATATTATGTTTTTGCAGCGTTTATAAATAATGCCTAGATGCGCTTATATAATTCAATAATTGTAGGAAGAAGAAAGGAGCAGTGTGAGCGGATATTTTTGATTTAGATAGACCTTAGCAGCAGATGATGCGTAGTCGTGGCTGATGATTACGTTTCTTTGTTTTATATATGAATGGTAACCAAATGGAGAGATGAGATTTAGTTTTCTTGTATAAATATAACATGCAATTGAATAAAAACAAGTAGCGAAGGACAAGTCCATTTTCATTTGTATCACGAATTCATATAAAGTAAATAATGTGCAAACATGTACTAACATACCTAGTTGGGAATGGGAGATATTAAATCAAAATTGCAAGCATACATCAATTTTTTATTCCGCTGACAATCAATAATATGTGAGATGAAAATCCATTTTTGTCGAGGCAGTCGGCACACGAACGCGTGGAGGTTGAGTCGATTTCATGCTTACAAGGGGTATACATTAAAAGAATCGAGGTGTATGATTATTATAAAATATACACAATTAATAGCTGCACTCCTACTACTGCGAGTTTACAAAAGGAGTTTAATTTTTCTCAACAACAAACCATGAATAATACAAATTATCAATGCTGAATGCAACAAGAGGCATTTGAATAGACGAAAAAAAATTATTGTGTTTTTAAAAGATACTGATTTTCAATTAGGACAGATGAAGAAATTCAAAAGAATTTATTTGTATCATAAACCCAAAAATTGGCGTGTTTAATGTCGAACTTCTTTTTGCATACATTGACATAATGAGAATGCACACCGGTAAAAATGCAGTGATGATCCTGTGCCATTTACAAAAAAACTTTACCAAAATTTCATTTCAGTGCAAGAAAAAGATATTATTACTAATTTTAATGTAACTAACTTAAAAACTGACAAATGTATTGAAAAAGAGAAAGTATACAAAAACAGCATCTTCAAATGCCGTCATTGAAAGGTATCCTGCTGTGCTCTATGTTCTTGCTGGCCAGTGTATCTGCTATACTTTGAATATGCTCATTCCCTCTAATGATTATGAGATTATGATGGTTATTTGCTACGCTATATCATCATCTTTGTGCTTACCTGATAATAACTGTTCTTGTAGCAGTAATAACATAAGCAGTAAAAGCAAATATATTTGAGACAAAAAATGGGATTTTGGAAGCAGAAGGGACGAATACATATGTTCGTGCAATCTAAGGTATATGGTGTAATTCTGTCTATAAAGTTGATAGTTTTCAATCCCAGGCTCCTAGACTACGCTACATAGGCGTGAATGGCAAAACTACAATGAAGGTCAGATCTCAAACTGAGAGATAGAGAGAGCAAACTTTTATAAGAATATCTAGCATTTGTTTAGGTCGTAAATCAAGACTTTCCATTTAAAAAAGATGATACCTCATGTGTCCTTGTTGATCTTAGATGCACCTAAAAGTACAATAGATCTTTCACACTATTTACACGATGCATTTCAACTCATCCCATTCAGTTATTCACGGATACCTTGCTACCGAAGCCCGACCTTTTCATATACCATCGGAGAACGATTTTAGGTCAAGCACTGCTCCCGTGCATTGAAATTCAGGACGTATGCTTTTCCATATTGAAACAATGACACGTCAGCTTGTGCATAAACAAGGTCGTATCATATAGTTGTAACAAGTTGACAAGACCCGTTCTCGAACAGGAAAATTTAGAAACAAACGTTTGAGTCAGTTTATGTTGTCCATTGACAGACAATGTCGTATCTGAAAATGGTCGTTTCAGCCGTTTAATTTAGCCAACATAGTTTATGTGGTTTCGGAAATCAAGTGCTAAATCTGGGCCGAGTTAAATAGCGAATAAATATATTTCTAAGTTAAATATTCTTTGTCAGCGTAGTAATTAAAACTTTGTCGACAACTGGAGCCCTACTGGGTCAAGCGAATGATGTTCTTTTACAAAATTACCTAATTCTGCCAAGACATGAGGTCTACATGAGTGTACCAAGTGTTTACACAATCGGGTTAGAAATATGCTGTAATTGCGGAAAAACCAATTTTTTTTCTGTGAAATAAGAAGTAACCCTATCGGGTCTTAAAATGGTCACCTAAAACACACACTTTAAATATCATATTTTGACTAGGTGTTGGAAACCTTTACCAAATTTACCCCCTCATCGGATAAGAAATGAAAATTTTTGTACGTCAAATTTAAATTGTTGGCTTATTTGTTAAGGTTTTTTCGACAAAAAGTGTACACTACTGGGCCAAAGGAATGAATGATTTACCTCCAAATTCACGACTAAAACATGCCCAAATAGGGGCTTCAAAATTGTTCCACATTTGGTCACAATCCGTCAAGAAATGAAGCTGTAATTGCGGAAAAAACATCTTTTCTATTAAATAAAAAGTGACCCTATTGGGTCTTAAAATAGTCACTGATGACCAACACTTTGGCTATCGTATTTTGTATAGGTGTTGGACACATGTACCAAAAGTTTAGCCCAATCAGATGTAGATTCAGAAACTTAGATTATTGTACGTTAAAAGTAGAAATTCCCAGGGATAGATGGATATTAGCTTAGTCATTAAGACTTTTTTTGGCAAAACTGATCGAAATGTTTCAAAGGAATTTAAAAGTTTTAAAACCTTGTCATTAACCCTTCAAGGGAATTTCTGCATAAGTGTGTCAAATCCAGTTGCAATCGGTTGAGTAGTTTTGAAGTTACAAAGGAACAGAGAGACATACGGGCAGACAATTAGAGTTTGAGTTTTGTTTGTATAGATGACTAAATATGTGTATGCTTACTGCTACATAATTGTGTAGACTTTATGGCTAACAGAGCAAACGACATCAATTGCTTGATCGTATATAAACCCACATCTTTGGGTAATATTTCATCATTCATCTTCAATACAGTTTCAAGCAAGTTGTTGCAGTAAAATTCAAATATTCCCATAAACGGTATACAAAGTTTTCAACGACTATTTTTTTATATTGTTATTATATTTTATAGTTATGTTACGGGGAATAAATACAAAAAACCGGTACGTTAGCTCAGACACTCAGAGATTACACCAAATCGGAATCCCTCACATGTTGGTTAGTAAAAAAACCTCCCATATTTCTATCATCAATCAATGCCAGGAACACATTCATATTAAAGCAAATACCCTATTCGGCAAACTGAGAAACATTGTCACTCCAGACGATTTTCAACCCATTCTTAAAAAAGAACCAGTTGCCATAAGCAACATCGTTTCCTCACCAATTACTAAAAAGTTACGCAACTTTGCGACCATAAACATCGAAAGCCACGTCTTTCAAGAAGGACGGCAGCAACTCAAATTTTCAAATTCCACACTGAAGTAGGAAATGCCAAACCGTTTCGTAACCGCCCCTTTCCTCTAACCGAAAGAGAACATGAACTCATCGATGAAAAGCACTTACTAACAAAAGGATTAATCATAAAGTCAAGCTCCAGCTGGGCATCAGCTCCCTCTCTTGTTCCAAACCGCAACACTGTCGGTACAATTTTGTACCTTATGTGCATTGATTATCGCAAATTAAAACTCGTCTCCAAACCACACGGACATCCGATGTCACGTATAGACTCGATCTTACGGAAGCTTCAAGACGCCGCCTGTATCATCCAACTTGA
>JAHZNB010000074.1:0-16099 GCA_027744295.1 Callyntrura guangdongensis | reverse complement strand
CCGTTTGACCAGGGAATTTCAGTTGGAGAAGTTCCACCGGGTTTACATCCATCGACAATTGATCCACATGATGCTGGCTAAAATATCCAAATCGAATGCCTCGGTGCGTGTGGACAAACCCTTGTAAAGGAGTTAAATCTCCCAAAACTAATTTTAAAAGCGTGGATAATAATAAAATATACATTCTGCACTTGTTAAGATTTTTTTAATTTAAAGTAGTAATTATAAAACTTAATCTTCTCCGTACCACTGAATGTTTTAGTAGCCCGTTTCTGAGCTTCCGCACTAAAACCTAACCCAGCAAGAATTACGCTGGCTATTGCTGGCGCCTTGTCTGCTTCAATGGACGACAACTCTGCGTAAACGTCTGACAGTTCAGTGGCAGCCTCAGCGGTATTTAATGCTAGCAGTTCTTTCTCGCGGTTTAATAGAGACAATCGCACAGTATCCGCTTCCAGCACGGAGTCTAGAGCTAATGTTTCGTCACCGGTGACTTCTTGTTCCACATGGAGAATGGACACGCCAGCAGAAATTCTCAATTGGCCCCTAAATAATTCAAAGAGATAAACAACTAATTAGTTTTTGTCAAACCCCATGAAAATTACTTAAAAAATAAAATAATTTAAACTAACGTTGCAATCATTTTGAGGAGGGTTGTTTTTCCCAGACCATTTCTTCCAACTAGACCGTATCGTCTTCCATAAGCTAATGATATATTAGCTCCCTTGATTAAAACTCTACACAGAAGTACATACAAGGATTACCATAAATTGATTCGTCTCAGATGTAATTCATATATACGTATAGTATAATAAAACCCACTTTTCACCATAAGCCACATCAAAGTTTTCAATTCTGATATCTTGATTACGACCAGCAGCTTTATCCCCCAATTTACTGCTCTTCTTGGATATCACTTGGGCTGCACTGGCCTGGCAATCTTGACCTACTGATGATGAAGTAGGCTTACTTCCTTCAGCATTTCGCTTATCTTGCTTTTGTTGAAGTTTTGCTTCTGCTTTCTCCAATTTCTTTTGATTCACATGTCTTAGGCGATCGTCTCTTTGAGCACTCATCCAAATAGAAGTGACAGCGGCAGCTTCCTCTGTAACGCCGAAATTTGACATTTGCACTGGAGCGTCCAACTGTCGAATTCCATTCTTTCGGAAGGAACCACTCATACCAAGAAGTTCGTATATTTCTTTACAAGTAGCCCTAAAAATATATATAATATTTCAATTTCAAGCATAAATATCGTCATTTAACTGTAACAAACAAATGCGTTCATCGATAGTAGTTCACTATTACACACCCACGATCACGAAGATGGTGGTACTGGATACTTTACCTAATATCATTTTCCGAAGTTCCTTCTGAGGCGATCTCACGTAGCATTTCGCCAAGAGCATCGTAAATATCTTCTGGCTTCTCAAAGTCGTCTTTGCTAACTGTTAGTACACCTTGTGCAAAATATTTTTGAATTATTCACAAAAAAATCGAAACAATGCATGCATTAAAAAATTTGATTTAGCTTGATATAAAAAAGTTTAACAGACTTACTTTCACAATACGAGTAGATGTCCTCATTAATGTTAGGAAAACGAGACTTTATTAAGCTTTCACACTCCTCCATAATTGGTTGATGGTATTGGTCGTTTGAAGTGTTGATTTTATTTTATTTTTTGGCTACAACTACCACTGCCCCATTTACTCAAATCAATCACTCTGGACTAATGACACCTCAAAATGTTTTACTTATACTTTCTTCCCCTTGTTTAAATTTCTAGTTATTCGGATAGATCCAGATCTACGTCAATTCGGCATTATTCAAGCAGGTTTATAGATTGTTAGAGTAAATAGTTCACCTGTTAAATAAAATGATCTTACAACAGTTATTTGCCTGGTTTTAAGCTACACGCATCTGCCCGGCAGAAGAGAACATGTTAAAAATAAGATTTTGGAATGCCGGATACCCTATCGCATATTGGCTTGAATACTTGTCACTTGGTTTACGCGCTGATATACTTGGAATCTCACAGATGACCAACTTATTTACCATGAACCATATGCAAGCATTGTTGCATAAAATACAGTGAGGATTCTGCTGTGTATGTGCTATGATGATGACGTGGGGCAACGTAGATTGGGATATATGGTGATGTCTCAGCTTTTTTAACAAAGGGCACGGGCATGTTGTTATAAGTATGTGTTATGTAGTTTTAAGTTTCGAAAAATTAGTCAAATTAAAGGAATGATTTTATTATGCTGTATAAAACTTTACAGACTGTAATTTACAGTTGTTTATTCAGATGCTTTTATTTTTACTATACACATAGCAAATCATGTATTAGATAGAAAATTAAAATTATAAAAAAACCAGGTTTTTGGTTACCTTTCCGAAACATTAGAAAGGAAAATATAAATTCTCCTACTGCTGCTGCTGCTGACCAATGTGAACATAAAACACAATGTGTTCATAATTTGTCAATCCAAAGAGTCAAAATATCCTAACCAAACCAAGTGAAAGTAGTTATCAATCAAAATCATAAATGACATGATGGATAGAAATTGAGAAATACATGAGCTTATTTACTACTGACTGTTCAATGATTATTTATCTAACGCCACTAACGCCAGTACGTGCACCTTATTGAGTCCCGGTCTGTGACCGCGTAATAATATTCTGAACTCAGGAATAAAAGTTTCTCTTCTGTTTGTCGCCTTTTGTAATTCTGATTGCTCCTATGTAATGCATTATTGACATTAGTATGTTTTGAGTCCCGGTCTGTGACCGCGTAATAATATTCTGAACTCTGGAATAAAAGTTTCTCTTCTGTTTGTCGCCTTTTGTAATTCTGATTGCTCCTATGTAATGCATTATTGACATTAGTATGTGCATTATGATTATTATTGTTATTAGTATTATAATGGCTAACGGTTATTAATTATTTTATTCAAATTCCTCCTGAAAAGCATCGATACCGTTTTCCCCTCCCCTTTCTACACAAGAAGACCATATTTTAGCTGTTAACACACAACGGTATTTGTACTTGTACTGTCGGTGAGTGGTTTGAGATTCTTTTGAATTATACGATGATACCGTTATCTCTGGGTGGTTCTTGCAACNGTCGGTGAGTGGTTTGAGATTCTTTTGAATTATACGATGATACCGTTATCTCTGGGTGGTTCTTGCAACAATTCATTGGTGCTGTGGTGGTGGATTAATGCATGCACATTTATATTAAAATAATGACGGATATGAGATATGAATGTTCACTGCAGAATGAAACTTCGATGTCATGTCACTCTCGCCCAATATTGAGTAAGAGTAATTTTGTGTATGTAATAGTCCTTCAGGTGGAAACAGGCTAAAATACATTGCATAACAATTTAACTTGAGAGACAGAGAATGCAGAGCAGACAGACGTTTGTTTCGTAATAATTATTACCATTTAAATAATTATGTGATAGGTCAATAGATGTTTCAGTTACGAAGAGTCCTCTAGCGTAAATAAAACCATGCTATTGTTTATACGTCAATATAGGTATAATAACTTGACAAATAAATTCTCCGGAAACGTTTTCGAGCTCATCATAACTCTTTAAACATCTAAAGTTGCACGTTGGTGTAAATAGTGGCTCCAGTGTTTTCTATCGATACAAACATTAAAAGCATGTACGCACAGAAAGCTTGGGACCTGCTACAGGTTCTAGCACTGGCTATTCTATTCGTAGCCATTCATGCGGACGACTTGGATCCCGAAGACAAGGAAGAACCATTAAATGAGGTGGAAGAGCATTTTGACTCAGGTATCCATCAACTTTATAGTGACTCTGTTTTTAATTATTCGTTTCATGTAGACTGTGTACTAATAATAGATGATTTGTAGATGTTTTGAAGCAATTGGGTCCTTTGAAAACTAGTCGCGTTCTTCGCACAACATATTATCTCAGCAGAATTGAAGCTGATTGGTTCTCTGCCCGTCAACACTGTATTGACCATCGTCTTCGACTTTTGTCCATCGAAGATCTCGAGGAAGACTCAGAAATTACGACTTTCTTAAATGATGAGCGAGTTACAAGGGTGTGGACAAGTGGAAATGACTTGGAGAAGAACGGTCAGTTCTTGTGGTCATCTACTCATCGTCCCATGGTGTATACAAACTGGCACAGATTAGGAGTTCCAAGAGATCCACGTCGTAACTGTGTGTTCACAGGCTCGGATAGGTACTGGGGAGATGGAACCTATGGTTGGGAGGAAGAATTTTGTTCCAACCGCCTCAAATTTATTTGCGAAGAAACGCTGTAAGGAATGCTCAATACTAATTAGTACCATAGGTGACAGGGTTGACAGTTGACATATGTTTGTTGTTGTGTAGTCAGTACATACATACTCGTGTAAGAAATTTTGTTAACACAATAAATATGGTTATAACCAGAAATAAGCAAATTTTTACTTTAAATGGACTTGGTTTGCGGGATTTCCACATGAAAAGTTCTACAAAGAAACATTGGACGATGCGATGTCTAGTGGGACGATGATGGGCTACGCCCTAACCCATTTCTTGCTATATCAGGGCTGCATACTTACACTTAATTTTGATAACCATCAGCAATTTTCACTCTCGTAGTAATAGAAGGAACAGTGCGTGTTGAGAACAATTTACTGTGTTGAGGGATTTAATTATTTAAATCGCTTTGACGAAACTGCTAGTCGTGGGTCCCATTATTTCTATACATGTCGTGCCGAACCGGAATATTATAAGATCGACTGACAGACTGACTGATACGACCATAGCACCAGGAATACGTTAACACAAAATTGATTTTGACATTAGTAATGAATCTTTTCTATCATTCATTACTAATGCTTGTCAATTGATTTTAAAATAGGGTTGAATTGAGTGTGTTTTTCCAATAAAAATAGGTTTACTAGATCTGTAAGCAGGGACAGATTAATATTAACCCTTTCAAGATATTTCTCAGCAGAATATAGATGTTTTAAAAACTCATGTATCGTATCATATAGAGGAATGTTGTGAGTATACGAATTTTGAAATTGTAAAGGTAAATTTAATGATGATTCATTTAATTTTCATTCATATACAATCTACTTTTTTCACGTTTAAATTTTTTACGTTTTTTTACGTTTGCATTTTTTCAATAAACACTGCGCGTATTTGACAGTGTTGTGGGCGAAAATAGAAATGTGCCAGATTTTAGTACGTATGTAAATATTATTCTTATATAATATGTGCAGTTGATATGAGAAAAGTAGTGCATGTACCTTACTTGGTGAACTTGCATTGTGTAGGCTTATATTATTCAGTTTTAACATCTCTCTACGCATATTTAAGCGTGATTGCTACTTTATCTAACCTAACCAATAATGCTAGTAGGGGTTGCTATTACCACCGTTGTGCATATCTTCGTTCTCGTAGGGGTCTGTTTCACCATTTACTTATCCTCGTTTCGCATTCTTCGTTTCAAAAATCCCATGCATTTTTCCCATTTAAAACTTTTAAGATCTCTTTGTAACAAGCTTAAATGGCAAAGTACACGAAGAATATGAGGAAACGAGAATGAAGATATGATCATTATTGGTGGTAATATGGACCCCTGGGTAGAGAGCAATCACAATTTTGCATATTAAACTACATCACGCCCATGAAAGAATCAAATAAGTGATCACACTATTTTACTGTTGTTTATATTGAAAGTAATTGAAAGACAAGCACAATGCGACTTGCTTGCTTGCAATGAATACATCATCAAAAGGATCTAATGCGTAGTAAACTTTTACATAATCCCATAAAAATAACCTATTTAGACGTAAATATTACCATGTTCTGAACAGGTGAATGGCTGCTTTGTCTGCGTGTGTGTAAAATGAAGAAGGAAAGGAAGGATGCAATCTGGTTTTATATAGATCATCCTTCCCTTTTTCAATCAGATACAGTGTGGCAGGCAACGGGATACTGCGATTGCTGTTACTATTACATTGCGCATTTTTTGCCAAGCCTTGTTACATTGCATCTCGATGAGTAACCCCATCAGATAACCACCTATATAAGCAATTTAACTTCAACCAAGATTTTAGCTAAAGCTGAATAACAACATCATCGTTTGCCTTAGCAAAAAGACAGCAGCAGTAGAAAGTAGCCTTCAATAAACTATATCAGCCTTGTAGCTGACGTATTATGAGTGCATGAATATAGATTTTCACGTAAATATTAACTTACATGCATCCTTGCTTACATACAAATACGGATAAACTCGTTGAAATTTTTACAAGCATTTTAAAACACAAGCCAAAGCCACACAAAAAATCTTCTCAAGTGCCGAGTGTTTGGTGTGGTCATTAGGTGGACAAAAGCGAAAGGTACTCTGCAACCTCTGCAATAAATAGTCAGGAGTCCTGACTAGTAAGGAGTCCATTGTAAGCGAGCTTATGCTCCACACATAAGCTTTCTTCAATATTGTCCATTTATTAAAGTTTTTGGCTTCTAATAATAACTTTTTTTTCATTCGGCTCTCCCTTCTCGGTTTGGTTTAATACCACATGCATAGGTACATATATCTATCTATATCTATTCAATATCGATACGGTACCACTACTAGTGGTCCACTAGTACAGTAATATCGGTAATCCACCCAGTCTCATGTGTTACCAGTTTTGCTACTTGCCAGTCTTGCCACTGCCAGGTTATATGTAGGTATGGTATATAAATGATATACATGTTCCATGTTATGTCTAAATCTTATTTCAACTTCGGTTTGGTTTAATACCACATGCATAGGTACATATATCTATCTATATCTATTCAATATCGATACGGTACCACTACTTGTGGTCCACTAGTACAGTAATATTGGTAATCCACCCAGTCTCATGTGTTACCAGTTTTGCTACTTGCCACTGCCAGGTTATATGTAGGTATGGTATATAAATGATATACATGTTCCATGTTATGTCTAAATCTTATTTCAACAGTGTTTGTGTATGTGTCGATGCATGTGTGTCTGGTGTCTTGGTGTGGGAAGACAAGAATTTTCATAATATACCCCGATGAGGGTGAAGACGATACTAATAATAATATTCTGGATGTGGATGATCTAGCTGGTTGGTGAATGCAATGTTGGTCGCATCCAATTATCCATTTTTTTCATGTACAATTCCCAACTGTGGAGTAGGTAGTTTCCGTATTTATAACAGTATGTGCCTACTTAGAACACTCCATGTGCAAGACTACGACGTGTGTGTTTGGTTATGTTTACTTTGATGATAAAAAAATTCGTGAGGAAGAAAGGCCGAAGAAGATAACAGGACAAAGTTTGTTCATTATGAAAACTGCTGTGAGGAAGGAGGGGTGGTTGCTCTCTTCTGTGGTGTCTGATAAAAGAAAAACAGGGAGCCACTGTGTTCTAGTCACTTTGTATACAAATCCAAACAAACAAAAGATTATGATTATTATTATGGAAATTTCCAAAGTTTTCAGCAATTAGGTATATAGCCTCGTTCCCTGCTCACATAATGAAATAATTCAAAACATGCTCAATGCACGGGAAAACAGTGTACGCTTCGAATCTTCCATACATCCTTCAACATCAACTCCAAACATCATTTATTTTTAGTTATCCAGGGAGTTAGTACACCGCATTGTACTAAAAAAATCAACAAATGTACTGGACTAATTATTGAAACACAGATGGAATGACGAGACCAATAAAGAGCTTGTGTTCAAAAACTACTGCAAACTGTCATAATGAAATTGGAAATTCCTACTTTAAAATTGGATGTTTGACAAACAGACAAACAAATGTAAATATTAACTGTCAAAGTTCATGTGCGATAAGATAAAAATAACATGATAAGTAAATCTAATCCTAACTTTTGTCTGTGAAATTAATCTTTCATATACTAGTCCTGTCGTGACAATTAAATGCTAACAGCTTTTTGAACATATTCCTTCTCTTCATGGACAGAAAATGTTTTTATTGTTTTGAAGTTTTAAAAATACGCATTTAGATCAAAGTGATTCCATACAGTACGGAGATAAATCATTTTTTCGCTGCTACGTTGTAATAATTTATCAAGTTTATTATACCAAAACCAATACCACTACTACTGTGTTTCTATGAACAGAACAGTTTTTACGTTCATCCATACCAAACGAACCAGTGGTTCTTTGGATCGTAGCTGCGTCTACACAGTTAACCATTACCTAGTTTTTTATTACCACTAACTTATAAATGGAAGTAATGAAAGAGCAGCGACACACGTAATTAAAAGTAATTAATTCTCGGTTTGTATGTAACCAATATCAATAATAACCACAGTCAAGAGCCTGTGGTGCAGCTTATTATCTACGCATATGGAATGATTCAGTAGCATGTCATGTCGTGACATGTAATGTAGCAGTCAAATTATATACGACCACGGTCTGCTGAGTGGCAGTCCAATATATAAAATATANAGTGGCAGTCCAATATATAAAATATATAGAAGATTTCGGCAATACTACCGAGTAAAACAACTGGGAGCACAGCCAAAGAATACAACGAAGTGATTATATTTTTCATGTTATTATCATCAGAAAAGATAAGGGGAGAGGGGAGATATTGTGTATCAGGTTTCATATTGATTGGTAAATAATATTCAAAATCCTGCAAATGAAAAGCTTGCAAAAACTGTTGGTGCTGAATTTAATCATTCATCGTCACTGGATGCCAAGTGCGCCACAATAAAACGTAAGATATTTATACAATTTTTTACCATCCAAGTTTAATTTAATGATTGTTTAGCACATTTGTAAATTATTGGCATGTGTAACTCTTTTCTGTGCTTTGCAGATATTTCAATGAATGGATTTATTACTACGATAATGCAACAGTGAAATCAGCAAATCTGTTGATTTGTGTGTGGAGTGCAATGTCAAGTTTTATTTCTTTAATAAACATTTGAGGAGCTACAGGATGTACGCATAATGAGTCTTAAATCTGCAACTTCACCGATAAAATACAAAAACTTGACAAACAATATTACCTAGAATGCCACAGTGAGTTTTAGTAATTTTTACTAATCGTGTCAGTATCATCGTTAATCTAACTAAGACGCCATACTAAACTGTGGAATCGGTGGTGCTCTTGTCCTGGTCAATTTAAAAATGGCAAACATGGTACCTGCCGGCGCTGGAAACAAATCCAAGTACATCCTGCGCCAGTTTCCAATCATCAGATTTTACGCAGCGCTTGCCCTCAGTCTCGTCTATTTTGTGATACAACTGGTGGTAGCTCATTTTGCACACTCGCTAATCCTCCAAATTGACGCATACCACATGCTCTATAACATACTGTCGTTGACAGCATGCATTGTCACTGCAAAAGTAAGCAAACAAGGAAACAGTTTGAAAAACACGTTTGGCTGGAGGAGAATTGATGTTTGCAGCGCAGTGACAGCATGCATTGTCACTGCAAAAGTAAGCAAACAAGGAAACAGTTTGAAAAACACGTTTGGCTGGAGGAGAATTGATGTTTGCAGTGCAGTTGCAAGTATTTGCTTTCTATCTGCGTTGGGGTTTTCCGTCCTTGTAGAATGCGTTCAGGTAAGAAATTAAAATACCGCTTAAAATTTGAAAGTACAATAACACAACGCAGTCTATTATATTAATTAATTATTTATAATATATTGTATTAATATATATAGACAATAACTCATGCCTCCCACCACGAGTCTATGCATTTCGCTTTTTTGGTTGGAGTTGTTGGAGTTGTGGGCTTGGTTGTCAATTCCATTATATATTTTCTGATAGGAGGTGAGTCAGGATAACGATTGAATCTAAGCATACCTGAGTAATTGACTTACAAAAGCTGTAATTGATTCGTGGTTTGAACCAGGTTATACCCTCCACCAGAGTGGCTTTCTCTGTTCAAAAGACGGTCGTGGGGAAGACTCTGTTATTTCTGCATCCATGCGCCGAGGTCCTTATGATCACGTCATGAAAGATCGAGAAGGACCTTTGGAAATCTTTAGAGATTTTTTCGGTTGTGTTCTTGTTGTAGTCGTTGCAATTATTGTGGCCCACTGGACTGATGATCCCAACGCAGACTACGTCGACCCCTGTTTTACTATTATTACAGTACTAATTCTCGGAATGATGTCGTATAGATATGGTACAAATACTTTTTTTTATTAAAAAAAATTGGTTTTATGTAGCGAAAATTTCTATTAAAAAATATGTGTCATACATTATCCTTCTTTTAGCAATGGAAGCAGGAGAGATTCTTCTTCTTACAATACCAAATCACATTGACGTAGCCAGTTTGCAGGATAAATTGAAGAATAATTTTCCCCAAGTGTTTGACATTCACGAGTTTCATGTTTGGCAGCTTACACCATCAAAGATCATTGCGTCGGTACATGTAGTTCTCGAAAAACCTCAAGGGTATTTGGCAATCCAAAACAATATTATTCATTTTCTACATGAAAATGGAATATCTCACGTGACAATGCAACCCGAGTTCATGCAAGTACGTCTGTCAAAAAACTAGATAATAAAAGTTAAACTAAACAAACAAGTTACTTCATCAACATTATACCATTTATTTTTATTTTGGATTTAGATGTCGGACGATGTAGATTCTCCGCAAACGATACGCCAGCGTAAGTGTTTCATCCCTTGTCGGTCATCAAATGACGATGAAGACTGTGACTGTAACGATTTGCAATGTTGTCGTGATGAAGAGCACGATCATGATCATGATGACGACTTTGAAGATCATGGCCACAGTCATAGCCACGGAGGTCACGGTCACAGCCATCAACACAGAACAAATTCGAGTCAATTTGGCAGCACCAGTTTTAATAACAGTAGTTTTTCCAACGTGCAAAGTCTTTCCTCCGCCGGAGGAGCTTTGATGAGTGGAGGAGGATTATCGTCCCGTTTAAAAAGCGAGTCGTTGAACAATCACTTGGACATCTCTCTGGACAGCATGAGCTTCTCAAATAAGCCTGACACTGTCAGCAATTGTGACGAGGGTGGTGCTAACACAAGTGTCAACATCAGTAGTAATGGTAGTCATAATTTAAGAGAAGTAATAGATGGGGAGGAGTCAGACAGCGATGACGAAGAGCAAGTGCACGCAGAGCTTCGTCCAATGATCTAGTAACAAAAGTTGCTATACAAAAGAAATAGTAATGCTACCTGTATATTTTTGTCATAAGAGTTTTAATAATTTATTCGTCCCTGTTTTAAGCGTATGACGACTTTCAAACTAGCAAGCGCAATAATAATTTGCCAAAGGCGTCTTCCCTTTATGTTAATTTAGTGTTTTGCAATAACACTTAAAGCAATAATATTGTGGGGGATCGTCTTGTTCTCTGCTCGCCTACTCAAGTAACCAATGGCCAAAAACTAGCAATGTAAATAGTATATAGTTCTATTTGAAGAAATCGGTACGTACAACTATCAACAATGCAATTTTTTAGTAATAACAATCAATGCTTACACTCTGCAATAAAATAATGTAAGAATACACACATGTTAGTGATTGTACGTAATCATTTTTAGAATTTGTTACCGTCATGAAAACTATATCAGAATTGTCACTCACGACGCATAATAATCAAGAACTAACTGTCCAATAATCATCGTCTTTCAAAATATGATTCAGTTTGTAAAATAAGCAAGGAGAGATTTTATGAGAGACTGTGCAAATGTTTTCTTTAAAATTATTATTGTTTTAATAATAGTAATAATTATCAACATTGTAATTTATGATAAGTTAAGTAATCGTGCGTATTTACTTGGTTAATTTAATAATAGTGACGATATATTTGTTGTATTTTATATAATTTGAAAATTTGAGACTTGGCTCAGTAAAATAAAATGATTCAATGTACGGAATGTTTTTTAACGTTAATGATCTGGTGAATAATGTTCATTCGTTTAGAGTAGATAGTGAAACAATGCAGACGCCTTACAATCTAGCAAAGGCGGTTGTTTAAAGCATAAACCTAGCCTGGGAAAAGGGAAGTTTATTTTTTAAGAAAAATCTGACAAAATCCGTGAAAAATCCTAATGTTCCAATGGTCCTGATATTTTCATCGAAATAGTCTCGTCTCATCCATCGTTATAGTATTTTTTCTTTCAGAAAAACAAAATTAAATTATTACAACTCACTGAAAATTTATCCCAAAATTTACATTAACAAAACAATTTAACCCAATTAAAAAAATATAAGGATAAGTTACTGCCACTGCAAATATATTGCTGCTGCTAGTGCAATTGATGTAAAGATTAAATTGCAAAGTTAGGTGTGGATTTACAATGGAATCATTTTTCTGTTTTCTCTGTTTTCTTTCTGTTATTTCTTCATCTATCTGTGCCATTGATGACCCTCTGAGTGCCACTTATCACATAGGATATCGTAAGGTGAACTGGTGCGTCACTGGCAAAGATGAACCCGACTTACACGAATGGCCCTTCAACCAGTTCATTTATTACCTAAGAAAAGCAAACCGTGTAAAGCATGACGATCATGTTCGCTATGATCTCCGATTTTATGACATTGTCACCCAGCAAAAGGAAGTGGGACTGGATGGTCGTTTGTACAAAACTATGCACACGGTCTTAAAAGCTGAGAAAAAGCACAAAGCAATAGAAAGTGTAAAGGAAATATGGAAACCCATGCCCATTGAAGGCGTTATCATTCAAGCCAACTCAAATCCTTACACCATAGCGCTACCAACTGGTCAATTTTTCCCTCCAGGTGGCTATTCTTCTAGTGACCCAAACGCATACCAAAATGCAGACATTCATTGTGGAGATTGCCCTTACCATTTGTGGGCTAGGCGGATTGTGTGTAGAAAACGGACTAAAATCCACGTTGAACATCCTACACTTTTAGCATGGCACTACAAACAAAAAAGTTACAATTCTTCGGATGCTCCCGCAGAGACTGTTGAAACTGTAGTTGATGACGACGCCTTGCCTCCTGCTCCACCGCCTATCAATTCGGATGGGAAGCAAACTGAAATACATTCCAACTTCCGGTTTTACAGCCCAAAATGTGCTCCAACGAGACGAATGATGTTCACGTTAGTCTATACAATTTTCAGAATATTTCAATATTCCTAATGCATAATGAATCGCAAAGCCAATCAGTGTTTACTTACAGTTTTATGTTAGTGTTCTCGTAGTACGTGACTTTGTCCGCCACGAATATGACATATTCCACCGCGGACCTTATGAAGTCACTATTCGTGATCAAGAGTACCAATCTGACATTCATCCCTCTCCGTACAATTATTTTTATACACATCGTGCCATTTGTCACCATTATTCCGCCACTGATTTAACACTGGAGCATCCTCAAAGGTTTCCGGACTTTGAAATGAACCCCTATTATGACTGCTGCGTCCGCGAAGAGGAAAATAAAAAGACAAAGGTGACAATTGAGCTACTCAAACTGAAAAATACGGTCAGCGTGAGTTGCTACGAAAAGCTGTTCAGGCAGCATAAAGGTCGATTTGATCCACGAACAATAGAAATTGGTCAAGAATCCTGGACGTGTTTCTTTCCGTTTGTACCAAAGATCTGTCTTGATTCTGATTTTGAAACGGCTCAGGATTCGTACGTTCCATGTCCAGCTTGTCGCATACCACCAACAACAACCACAGTTAAACCAACTCACAAACCCTTCTCAATATACAAGAGAACTGTGCATGGTGGCCTGATGATCATGACGAATTTTTGCCTCCAACCGATTGTCATTTATATTGCTCGATTTTACAAGGAGACGTTCAACGAAAAGCAAATAAAGGGCAATAAAAAGTAGAATATCATTTATTTATTTTAAATTTATCCCCACGTTTAAGTACATTTACCAACTTGAGTGTATTTCAACCACGCAGATGGTACTGGATGCATTTTCTGGGTGGAATGGTGAGTTCAGGAATGGTGTATTTTGGTTATTTTTCCGGTGGTATTAGTGACACACCACAGGTCAAAGGTCACGTAGTTATTGGGGATGTATACATTGTAACTCTGGGAGTTTGCTACGTGACAGCTTGGGGACGACACAAGAACACCATCATCACCACGATTGCAGAATTCATGCATGGATGTATGGGATATGTCACTATTTCATTGGCTCTAGCCAGTATTGTTACTGCCCCAGGAATGGAATTTACTTCAAAACTATTTGTGATTTTAATGGCCGTAACACAAGGATTCTTTATGATTATTTTAACGGTACAGAAGTATGCATATACAATACCTATATGATGTGTAATTATACAGTTGTTTAAACAGCTTGGTAAAATTTACTTTTAACAGTGCCAAATATGCCTTCTGGATAAGAAAATTGGCATGAGACCCCGTCGTCGTCACTTTCCCACAGTGGAGGCTAGATTTGACGAAATACGTGTTCCAGTAAGTTATAAAAATAAATACATAACGTTTCACTTAATGGATTACAAAATAACAAAACATGCACATACACTGATGCGGTTAATGCTTTTTCAAACAGGGGACAAAATTCCGGATCATTCTGCTTATAATTTTTTCTTTAATCACGTTCAGTCTTTCAACAGCCTCGACGTTTGTGGAGTGATTGAAAAGCTGGTGCTCGTAATTTCAAACGAGTTTTTGGTTAAATATAAGGTGGAAAATAATGCAGTGATAGCAATTATATTATATTATAATGTCTTGTTTAAGTTTTATTGAAAAAATAAAATACTTTACTAATAATAAACTATAGTACAAATTGAAAATGTTTAGGTGTCACATTATGATGATTCTTGGCGTGTCACGTCGTCACAGCTGATTACAAAATTATGTCTATTTGCGAAATATAAAGTTAATTGCGCCGTACTTTAACTCTAGTTAAGGACGATACGACTCAGAATAATATTCTCCAAATCTCCTTGGTTGAGGTCTCCTTGGTCTTCTTCTCATTTCCGGTGACAATCTTTCCCTGCTCATACTCGTATCCTCATCTTCATCACTTGACATTTCCATAGAATACCTGGATCTTTGTCTGGGCCGCGGTCCTGCAGGAGGCATTGGCACTTGCATTTCCCGTTGTCCCGGCATTTGTCTTGGAGGTGGCGGAATCTGTCTTGCTGGAGGCGCCGTTTGTCCTGGTCTTCTTTGTGGTTGTTGAACCGGAGGCTTTTGAGGCGATCTTGGTGCATTACCGTAATAATCATAATCATATCCGTTCCCATACAATTCGTCGAATTCTTTTTGTTGATCAATTCGGTCCAATCCATCATCAATCCAGGCAGCAAACTTGGGAACGTTCGTAATAACGCTGGGAAAAGCATAGCTACAGAAACGAAAGCTTTGAATGCCACAAACGTAAGTTTCCTTTTTGTCTTTGCAAAGAATCGGTCCACCGGTAGATCGGTCACATGACGAACCACCTGAATATTCTTCGACGGCGCAATAAGACGAAGAAGCTAACGGAAGATTTCGTACAGGAAGTACACGGTCCAACCTCTCCTGACACTCATCGTTGGTTAGTGGTCTAAACTTTCGTTTTTGAATGAATGGCATGCCACTTTTGGAGAGTTTCCAAGAAATTTCCAGCGCTTCGTCTGTGCAAAAAATACCAATTTTTAATTTGATGCAAAATGGGATGATTTTCATGCTATCAACAAAGGGAATTCTTAAGCTTACCAGTGATTTCGTCGTTATGTGCCGCCCACGGCAAAGTGGAAACAAATTTAGTTTCTTTTATTGGTCTCTCCAGCTGCACTAAAATGATATCCTCATAAAAATGTGGCCTGTCTGAAATAATTAGCGTAGCATTCTCCTCGATCCACTTGTCCCATCGTTTTCTAAATTTGGGAGGTCCATGCACCAAATCCACCAAAAACGTTTGCACGTGTTTCTTATTGTCGCTACTCAAACCAGCATACACAGTCAAATCCACTCGAAAGTTGCCTTCTTCCTCTAAAACGCAGTGAGCAGCGGTAAGCACCACATCTGGGGTGATGAGTGTACCTCCACAAGCTGTGCCGTCGGTGGAATTAATGTAAACCTCGTGGGGAAACTCGGTAGGTTTCGTACTAGCTTCACCGTTTAAAATT
>JAHZNB010000073.1:0-22723 GCA_027744295.1 Callyntrura guangdongensis | reverse complement strand
CAATTTTGGGGGAAACGTGAAACCATCAAAATTTTGAGTTTGTATGGGCAAGTAAAGAGGCAACGGGTGCGGCGAGTTGAGTGAGGTTCTTGGGAATAGACTGCTGCTTATACACACTACATTGCTACCAAACAGCGTGCATAAGATTTGCTTTTTATCCACGTGCCCCTTCAAAGTACGGAAGACGCTAAGTACACTATAACATGTTAACGATTGAGTGGAATAACTTTGGTAGAGAGTGAGTTGCTCACTCCAAAAAATCAAAACCCAGCCAATTCTATCGTGATGCCTTTGGCGTTTGCTTGGTCGAACTATAGTTGGTAAGCATTATAATAAACGGGAATAATATCATCTGAAGTAATTTTTCAAAAGAGCAAATAAAAACGTCAGCTTCAAATAAAGTAGCTATCAGAACGTTGTATGTAATATGTTGTTGTATAACACGAATACGAAAAGAAACTGAAAATCCAGAAAACATTTGCGATCCCTTTTGTGATACCAGTAAATAGTTCTTCATGTCACTCAACAACCACGACTTTAAATGCGCTTCCTTTCCGTTCGTGATTTTTATGTTCTCACCGACTCCAAAAGGAAAAAGAAACTTATGTGTTTTTAGAACTATCTTGTTCTTCGAAGATTTATAGGTGTATATTTTTACAATTTTCTTTCATTGCCAATCCACACGCGTTATTATGTGCTGCGACTGTTGTCATTCCATTTTACGTTCGTGTGTAGGGAGATCGTATCGTGTCTCACAGTGCAGTATAGCATACAGTAGTACAGTATCGTCAATGAAAATGTCTCATGAACAAGTATTTTTCTTGTTGACTCCTACATCGATATCACTACCAAGTTTCTTGTGAAATTAAATAGGAACGATTTAAAAACTAACGTAGGGTAGCATTTAACAGAGATAAAAAAAAGCAGCTCTCTGATTGTGAACATGGCGGCCGGTAAAAGTTGTATGTAGCAGATGATCCTCCTTACACCGAACATTTTTGTTGTATTATTTTGTCCTAGTCCTAACTGTAGGCTCGTTGAATTATTTTTGCTGTAATTTATTTTGTGCAGTGCTGACAGCTTGATAAAAATAATAGAAAGGTTCGTGAGTTAAGTAATTGTGGCATCTATTGGATTATGGCTAGCCCCCTCAAACTGTTTGCTGCATGTAGATAGTAGATAGAATACAGGTATTTGTTTTCAAGAAAATAACGTAGTCGTTTCAGGAGTTCGTGAAAATGAACAATTAGCAAAAACTTCTCCACTCCAGTTTATAACTATTATTAGCCTTATAATCATGCAAATTGCTAATAGAAAAATTGTTACTCAACATTATTCAAGTTTTAACGCATCATAAAGTAAACGAATAGTTGTAGTTTATAGTGCTGATAAAAATACCTCAGGATAATTCACTATTATTATATAACGTCGACAGTTGACATAATAGAAAAGTCGCAGGTACNTAACGTCGACAGTTGACATAATAGAAAAGTCGCAGGTACACACACTCTTTTCACGGACAGACTTTTACAGACTTTATATAACATAACCATAAAAACACTTGTTTGTAAATTGCCGGAAGACACAAAGTATAGTAGATTAATCCGTTATATGTATGTTGAAACTTAAAACTGGGTGTGTACGTGCTCATACTTTTATTACTTCACATTTTTCCTTTGTACAACCATAATATATTCATGTATCCTTTTTCATTATAATGTCTTTTCTGAGTCTAAGTAAGTCAACAGACAAGTTTTTGACAAAAAATTGCATATACGGCAGGAACGTTGTGTTGTGGTACACTAATAGCATATTCGGCCTTTTCCTTCAAAAAATGTCCTTGTAAGTTGTTTCTTTTTTATAATGAATAAAAGAAAGTAGTAAAAGACTTTTTTTATTACCAAAGAATCATGCAGTTTATGGAAAGGCTTATCTGCGTTGCCATTCTGTTCCACTTTATATATTATTATTATGAAACTTGTATAAAGGATTTGTGGTGGCTAGTGACATACACGTACAATGTGCGTGTTATGCTGCAACAATACCACTACTATATTTTTGACACATCATTTAAACCGGAACTCTATTCGAGCTAAAAAGTTTTTGATTTCTTACAAATTGTTTTTCATGTTGTTGTTTGAAACTAGTCTATCTGAAAGACTTTGTTGACGATGATGATAATAAGATATCGCGTTTTATACATTGTCTAATTTAGGTGAAGAAGAAACAAAATCGCAGTAGCAGTGAAATATAAAGGAATATATTTTTGTAACTTGTTTTTGTTATGATGGGACATATGTAGTAACCTAATGTTTCATTGTCAAATTAATATTCATATGCACAACTTAAACAGTTTAATTTCTAACAAATACATTGCAACTTTTATGCTTCATTACAACAATGGTTATTAGTATTTTCAAATATTTTTGTTTCTCAAGTACCCCGATCACAACTTTTCTTGTATTAGAAGTATTCTGACAACGAAGCTACTCGTTTAGATTTTACATAAACGGCATTTGAAAGTGACATTGGTTGCATTCATGTTGACTAAGCATGCGTTGTCCTAGAAGACTACCCGTGTGTTGAACATTGAACCTTATATAGTTATGAAACTACTAACTGATGAAACGGCCAACATGTTTTTTACCGAATACTATACTCTCACTTTTATTTACAACAAGAGCATAGAACATGCAAACTCCTTTCGTCGACAGCTTTATCTAAAATCTTGTAACAGTCTTAACAGTGGCCATACTGTAACAAAAATTGCAGACTACATTTTCTTGGCATTTGACATCTTTGCAATCCTGCTACGGACGATGCTAAATAATCAATCATCGTCTCCATCTCGAATCCATTATACAAAAATGGAAATGAAAAAAACCTGTCTCATTGCAAAGTAGATATCATTAAGAAAAAGTTTGAATTCCACAGTCTCACGAAGTGACTTGGTAAGAAGTTAGAACTTTTACCTTTAATCAACATTACAAACCGAGCCCTGGTGAGACCCCGGTTTCTATAAACGATTATATATCGTGTTCATATCTTAGAGTAGATAAGTAGAGTAATAATTTTATATGGTCGAGGACGAGGGAATATTTTGCAATATGGAATAAATGTTTTACGTGCATTATTATTCAACTTGAAGGTGGCAAAAGATAAACAAAAACTAATTCTGGTGGCTGCTTTTTGTGAATCCCATTAGGAAAGTGACATGGTATACAATAAAAAATCAAACAGACAGTGTTTTTAAAATTATAATTTGCTGACAAAGGGGGGTAAGTCTCTTTGATGCAAGTTTCTAAATACATATAGCACTTATTTATATTTAGTTTACGCAGAAAAGAGATGGATAGCTTTATAACACGAATACAGTCATCGTCCCCACACCACCACCATGAGTCAGAAAACAGCAAAAAAGAGAAGAGAACGCGTGTATTCTAGAAGGAATTCTCGCTTATATGACATGTTGTGTGAGTACGTTGTTTATGATGTTTTCTATAAAAGCACTAATGCATGTATATGTATTCAAAATATTCAGATTCCCCATTTTTTACATTAAGTAAAAAATCATGGACTTTGTTAACTTGGTATATTGTCGGTGGTAGCAGTAGTGATACAAGACTCCTGCCGCCACAACGCCTCGTTCCAAATCTATTAAAATAAAGATTCGTTATATATTAAGTTAAGTTGACACGGGGAGGAACGCTGCTTATTTATATCAAGCAATTAAGTCAGCTTTGAGTTACTTACTGACAAGGAAACTTTTTCCTTTAAACCTTGCAAGCCCCTTTCAAAAACATTTAAAGTGATTTAAATATTTAAAATATCAGCGACTTTCATTTAAGATGATTGCTTTGTGTGGTTGCAGTATGTATTTTCTTCGTGCTGTTAACTCTTTCGTATGTTCTTCCATCAGCTATTTTTGTTCCAAACAATGCAAATAAAAATAACGTTGTTTTAAGTTTTTACTATTCCGAACGGGTAGCAAAGTACAAGTAGAAAAATAAATGTTGTTTTCATCCTGTGTGGTCACATGGGCACAGCATCGTGATCTCATTTTTTTTACTGTGTTAACAGGAGCAATAAAGAATTGCTGACGGTGGTGTAATTTTTGCTCGAAAGGGCTTAATGTCCTTGTCGTGCACTTTTTGATGCCTTATTTCTAGTTTCTAACGGTTCACGGAAAATGAATACTTTTATTTATGATCCTCACGTAGGAATCAACTTATTCTTTTAGCATACATACGGCAACCTTCATCTATAACTTTTACTCGATTTTTTCCCAATTTGCAATTCAACCAGAAGTGATTCATTCAAACGACTGCATATATTGCGCAATAATATATCTACAATTTACACAATTGCCTGGACACGGTGTCATGCTTGCCACCTTATTCAGCCTTTCACCTATTAATGCTAGTCTACCAACCAAAACACCAATACAAAGCATTTACGTGGCGGAGAATTTTAAACAACTTTATGCAGTGATGTGTTGGGTATGTCTGTCTGCAGTCGGTTACATTTTGGAATAGTTTTTAATTCATTAGCATGCAATAATCAAAATAGTTGGTGTCGTTCCATTTTGCATGCATTATACTCAAATAAATATTCTATATATTCATTGAAAAGTTTAACTTTTCAACATGACATCGTCTAATACCAAAATGGTCATATCTTAGATGAAATTTCATTACAGCCAAGACTAGGTGAAATCTAAAAAAATAATTCAGATATATTACTGCTGAATACTAACTATGGTATGAAAGTATGGTTTGATATGGCTTACAAGATACCCGATTTTAACTTAAATTATTACATTAGGTAGAAATTACTCAGCAACTCGGTTAGGATTGCTTCAAAATAGGTCCCGTTTTCAACTCCTGGCATCTTAGGGCAAATACTCCGGACTCCTGCGTGAATTGAACTGAACATGTGATGTGAGTTCTATAACCATGCTTCCAAACAGACGTTTAATAAATTAGCGAGAAGAGAACATCATTTTGAAAGCACGTCTTTCCTTTATTTTTACATTCTTGAGTGCTATTATGTTTTGTGTCAGGACAGGACAAGATGGGCTTAAAAGTTTTCTCAAGGGAGCCACTCATGAACCAAAAGCAAATAAGCAAGGTGCGTCCTCCAGATAAGCAATAAAGAGGCAATATATTCTGCCAACTTACTCCACTGAAGTAGGCAAATATTTTAGTTGTTGCTAGTCTGATGCTCAATAGTTCAGTGTAGTTGTGGACGTCTTCTTATGCGTGCGTTTTGTTACAATATACATATAAGCATATACTCGAAGTTTTGTTTTACTGCACTTTATGTTGTAAAGCGTGCATGTGGTCATGCGAAATGAAATTTCAAGATCGCTGTACCGTCTGGTCATGTGCTCCACTAGTAAACCGCTTTCATTAACTTTCTCCGTTGCTCACGTTGTCCAAGTGACTTACATCAGCTATCAAGTGATGTAGCGGAGTTGTATAAACTTTATGATATTGCCCATTCTAAACCCAGTTTCCTGCAACCAAAGGAATGGGCTTTCAACCAAAAACTTTTACGTATGCACTATGCATACCTATGCATCTATCACACCTTGTGACCACACATGTGTTATGGTTTCATGCTCACATCAAAAGTACAATATAAACGATCTCGTTGTCTAAATCCACAAAATACTAGAAAGTAGATACTGTTTTTATGCATTTCAATAATGACTGTGAGGTGTTCGAGTGGTTTACGACGGCTCTTTTATTACATCAAATTGGATTTTTTTTTGTGAATGTACATTACCACGAAGTGAGACGCAAAGTGTTATTTTTCATGAGTTAAATGGGTATTTAAGGCACTGACGCAAAAAAAGTTACTAATAAGCGTATGTGTAAGATAAGTGATATGGATCTTAACTTAAGGCTGGCTATTATAATAGAAAGTACTTACGTCGATATACTTTATTCGTAGTTGTATTTTGGTGTGGAATATTAAGTTAGTTGACGCTTACTTAAATTTTTTATGTGTAACCGAATAGTACTAGGATTATCATTCGGCTTTACCAGGAGTAGAAATGTTTAAAAAATACGTGAGACTGAAACTATTAATACACTCCCTGGCTGGCATACAGGCACCGTAGTAGTTCTTACTGGGTAAATAATTTTTAGAAATGAAACTTGGCATTTTCATGCTAATTAATCTGATTTATTGCCATTTGCGCTAGAGGACAGACAACAGCCATGACACGCTTGATAACACGGGAAATGCTTTTAGGGGATATCCAATACCCACAAGTCCGTAAACCGTAACGTCTGCTATGTTCCTGTAAAGAAAGAGAAACCAAGAAGAGGATCAGTTGGAGTCGCATATAATATTACGAGCAGCAACACTTGTAAAAAACATGTCTGCTTCTGCTCTTGTTAATATGTGTACATTTTATAATACATTCCTGACTTCTGGCACATTTTTATCGATCATTTACTCCTCATAATTTTCCAACCGAAACACACATCTTGAATATTTTGTGAGCTTTATGGTAAAATGTAAAACGTCAAAGTAAAATTACGTTTGGCAGAAGGCTGTGTTACATATGTCATCAATCGAGGAATTTATGTGGAGTCCATTGCACTTCATTGTCATGTTTTTTAGAAATCGCATCGCTAATTTCAGATTTGGCATCACAGAGACAATACGTAGGTGTAGCCTAAATCATTCAATACGACTAGATATTTCGCATTTATCAAAATGTATAGAGTGTAATTTATATAAAATATTATCATGATAAACTATCCAAATAAATGACAGGAAGGAAGAGTAGGTGATTAGATTAGTGACTCTAGTGACTATGGTCTAATATTCCTTGCGCGAGGCGCCATTATGTGGAGCTCATTCGTAAACTTGGTTGGTCCAAAACATAATTAAACTTGTTACTTCAAGCAATCTTAGTGTGAAAACGTCATATTACGTGGATTCAGAAGAAATGCGCAGTTTTCTGGTACTTTTATCAACATATTATTCAGAGTGTAAGATTTAGTTCAACTTTTTTCATAACAATAAATACGATATTTTTTTTCGGTTGATTGTCGTGCTGTAATGGAGCAGGGCTATTTTGCCAATTGACATTTACCAACGAACGAATGACTGAATAAATTTATTGAAACGAACAAACAAAATACTCCATTTCGCCCAAATAAGCAAAGATTTCTTTTTTTGCTCCTTCCTCGAGTCCCTCTTTTATGCGACAAGCAACGCAAAAATGAATAGTTGAGTGGTAATTTGTAAAGTAGAGTTACTCACATAAATAACAGATACGTACTCTCGCGCCACACTACACACCACACTCAATTGAATCAAGTTAGCTTTTGATTCATCTTGATGATCAAACATCGCCAAAGTATGAGAGTCGAGCAGATCCATGTAGTTTTTTATTTCCAAATATGGGTAAATACCTTCTAGCAGGTTTGATTCAACCAAAAAAAGGCGTAAGCATAAAAGAGCTCACTCACGTTCTCTCTCTCTGACTCTCTTTCTGCTGAAAAGAATAATAAGGGATATACAATAATATAAACGAGCGAGCTTTTTTTATAACACAAACGTGCACACTTTTTTTCTGTTGAGGGTTTCTTCACGTTACCTTGTCCAATGAAGATGACGATTGTAATGATAAGTAATAAATGACAAGGTTGCAGAGAGGGTAATCCATATTTTAACTCCTGTTGTGAAGAAACACAAAAATGTCCTGCAGTAGGACTCCTGCTTATATCAATGATACAATACGACATGCTTTTGCCCAGCTCTAATCGAGATGTTAGCTAGTAGATATAAGTAAATATGGAAAAGTATCAGCAAAATGAAGAAGAGTCGAAAGTCATGTTTATTTGATAACAATGTCTGTGACAGAGTTTGAGTTTAATACAAGAGCTTAGATATTTTTTCACTGAGAAATTATCTTTATCACTGCAAGGGCACTTTCATCATATTCCAGAGTTGTTTTTTTTGTGCTGGACATTCTTTCTTTTACTAGATCTTTCATTTACTTGAACAAACTGATTTAGTAAAAGTGCAACTCTGACATTAAAAGTAATAATTTTGAAGGAGAATTTTTTTCAGGCAAACATTATCTCGTAAAAGTGAACAGCGCATGTCTACGAGATACGTTGCATGAATGTGTAACGAAAAGTCGTTGTCTTTAGTTGTCTCAAAAGGAATGTCTCCTGTCTATCAAATTCTCAAATAGAATCTTGATGTTGCATATGTATATTTGAAGAAAAATACTGTTGTTGCTTTCATTGTCTTCCTTTCACTGATCTGACTCCACATAATCGTCCATCACATCAGTTGCATGTGCTCCTGTCTCCTGGTGCCAGCATTCATTCATTCTATGTGGACATTCTGCTTTAGGATTTGCTTTATGTTATTTTATTACATAACGAATTAAGTTCCAATACCAAAACTGTCTTTGTTGTGATCGACCTCAATATCTCGTTGTAGCGGGATTTCAGGAAGTCACGCATAATTCATAGGGTCCTATACGTAAGGTATATATCATCTCTTTGGTTCGCATGTCTGGTCAAACTTACAACTACAAAAATCAGTTGATTGCAAATTGCCTTCCCTTTAATACTACCTCAACTCTCCTGCTTATTTCTACCTTCTACTGCCATTGTTGGTTGGTTGGTGTGTTTCATTCATTTATTTAGTCAATGGGCCACCAGAAATGTAAGCTGTATTGTATGATAATAGTAATGGTTATGGCAATCAGCTTAAGGTTCTAGTTCCAATCGTAGCAAGTTTGGACGAGGAGTGCAAAAAAGGATTATTTTCGCAAAGGAAACGAACAAAAAAGTTCATGGAACTCTGGAGAAAAACAAGCCTCATCTAAACAGGCGTATTGTAGCTTTTATTGCATTGCTACGAAAAAGTACATGTAAAACGTTATTTCATTTAAAAGGGCTTACGACATTATTTGATTGTTAGAGGTAAGTAGTAAGTACCTTATAGCAGAAAAGGGGCAAGAATTGTAGTGGCGGAAGTATTTACTGGGTCATTGTGCCATTTAGACTTTTTTTAAAAGTTTTTTAATACTCAGAATCAGAAAACGATGCACCATGAACCTATACGAAATCAAAAATCAGAGGAACGATTGTAATTTTCGGAATGCGTCCAATGTTCCTGAGCATCAACCAAACACTATAATATAACGTTCAAACGTTGAACATAATAAAAGTAAACGCATAATATATGGATGTAGGTACGCAAGTATTTCTATTCACTACTCTTATAATAACCCTGTAAAGTAAACCAAGTAACTCACATTCTGCTTCCTTAAAAAAGTAAGTGGAATACCTAGTACCATAACAGTATAGTGCAAAAACTACATAGACAGTTGAAGTTGACAGTTTACAAGAAGCGTCAACATCCTGACAACTGACGCCAGTCCTGTCCATATACTCAACTTGTATCAAAACTGCTGAAGCGAAAATGTCGCGAGATGCGAAATTAATAAACATAAAAGCCACATTGAGCTGCTTACTTTGCTTTATTTTATTACTCTCGCCATCACGCACAATCGTTTTATTAATACAAACCAACTAAAATAGAATTAATGTAAGAATATTCGTATGAAGAAGGAACTAGACAGTGGGATGGGCTATGACATGAGAGTCTATTAGTTAAACTTACTTGTATATTGCTGAGGATTGCAAAAATATCAAAATAATTTTAAGTATACACGCATATTCTAAAGAAGCCACAATTAAATTTGTCAATTGATACTCCTTCAAATCTTGACTCTTTGTGTTGGTAGAAACAGAATAATTTCATCTTTATTTTTTTAGATACCTACATATACTCGTGTGTTCAACTCTTTTTAGTTTTGTTTAATAATATATCGTTTTCTCATTGCTCTGCTGTTTTGCATTTACCTGTTATTTTATTACTATGTATGTGTATTGTATGTAATATAGGGCCGGACCCCGTGGTACAATTTTATTACTAACTACTCTATTTTTACCATCGAAGGCAAACCCTCCAAACACAACTTCTTCAGGGTAATCTTCATTCAACACATTATCATCAACAGTTTAAGTGCGTTTGTTATAACTCTTTTAGCACTTCATTATGCATTTTCACTTTTCGCGATAATTTTGGACAGAACCCTGACCGAAACTTTACACTGGCTACGGTAAACTGGTTTTGCTGAATGCCAGTTAAGTATAGTCACTTTTCAGATTAGGAGTAGCTAAAGTAGGTACTTGTTTCGCTATCGTTTGGTGAAGATATTCATATTATCAAGTCTATAAAATTGAAGACAAGACATGAATCGGATGGAAATGATACAAATGGAATGACGGAGTCGCACAATGCATGAAACTATACTCTCCAGAAGAGTAAGTACAGATGGGGTGGAGCATTTTATAAGTGTAAATTGAGGTTACCACCAACAAGAGTAGTCCTCGTCTCCTCTTGTATGAACTTGGTAGAATGTGTTTTGTTTTCCACACGCTGCCAAAATATCAATCTACGTTGTTCTTATCGCCTCGATGATTATCACCATTAACCGCCTCTCGTCATTACTTAACTAATAATATGAAAAAGAGGATTGGTTGCTTGTTTTAAGGTGACAGCTGAACTACAATAACCATCCATCTTATTTCTAGTTACAACTCTTTTGCTGCTGTTACATTTTCGTTTTTCGTATTTGCCAAACTCTTTGCTTTGTTTATACTCCAATCCTACATGATCAACCTTGTTGTTGTGACTTCGCCTATCGCGATAATGCCACCCACCCACTCAGTTTTCAGCAAACGCTCTTTTTAGCTCTGCTTGTTCCGACATTAACCATCATCTCCACACTTCACTACTGCCACAAACAACCAGTCGCTGTGCTATGATCACACGAGCAGCAATAAATACCATTACGAATTTTATTGTAATATACCATAATTACTGATAAATAGCACAAGATTCTATTTAACTCATTGTCACTTGCCAGATAAAGTAGTAACAAAAACAACAATGCTTTGGATCGGCTGACTGGCACCCATTCCAACAAGATCGTTGAAATTAATATCTTCATCAAACGACCATTTCGTTCCATTTACGCACTTTACAGTGATCAGAATCACGTAATCACCACACATCAGAAGTCGTATACAATTCAAGTAGTAAAAGTTTAGGTACTCATGAAGATTTGTATTAATCAATTTATTTTATGGCGTATTTCCATTTCCTACAATAGCCAAATTCTACATTAATTCTGTTTTCAACATGGTATCTTTGTGTATTTTTACCCCACAAGACTGTGCATGTCATCATAAAAACACATAAGAAGTATAATTCTAGATTTCGAAAGTAGTATCTACTTGCCATCATCATCAGACGTTGTGGAGTTGTGGAGTATAAATACACACATTCTTCTTTTAATGTATCTCTGCTGAGTTTGTTCATGTACCACTGTCATAGCCTCCCATTTCCACCAGATCATTTAACGTTTAACAGTGCATAAACTTGTACCAAAACCGTCGGGCGAAACGGTCCTCTGTGACGCAAGATCGCATATGCTCAACCTAAAAGCGGATGCGTGAGTGATTTTTATTCATTTTCATAAGAACGTCGAAAATTAAACTCGTAAATTCATAAACAAGCAGCGCAATATTCATAATTTATGGAAATGCTTAGAGTTTACACACTTTAAAGTCAAATTTTATACAATATCTCACTCTATTAAGGACACGGGATTTCGCTACACATGATAACATATTATGAGGCTATATCAGAACTAACTACCCAGCAATCCGCAACCGCATTCCAATGACTAAAACCATAATCATCCTTGAATTATCGTCGTTTTATGCTTTTAAAAGCTAGTTTTTAAAAGCCATGTTGAGCGTCTAGAGACTAGACTAGCCTCTTTTGGTACAACCTTGAAGTAGCGGGTGTGCTGTTGGGTAATGCTCGGACTAACTAAGTGATTTGACGATAAAATGCTTCAATGTCTAAAAGGCAGTACTTTTTAGCAAGCTGTCTTCCGTATTGCGTCGGCAATTTTTTAAGAGAAGCCCACTTCCAAAAGTGAAAAGGAAAGCGGGAAAATTCCAAACGAAAAGAATACAAACAGCAGAGGCAGCAGTAGTCGGTATTAAACGAAAAACTAATGATAAAATAAATGTAATTCTTCGATGGTATTATTATCAGCAATTTGGAAAATGTTGTTTGGTATGAACCCATTTCATTTGTGTTTGTGTGTGGCCACCAAGAAATTTTCATAGAAAAGGTATGCCCAGCGTAACTCAAGATTATTATTTCGGTATATATTACAAGGCGGCAGCGAGAAGAAGAAAAGACAAGCAATAATAATACTCACAGTCACGTAGCCAAACAAACCTTAATGTTGTAATTGTAAGGTCAAAGCAATAGGGTCTACGATCCCATTTCATGTCTTTACAGGAGTGCATCCAGTCAGCATATTTTCACCGATATTGTGTTCAAGAAGTAACAAAAGTATTTCTGAACAAATAGAAGAATGCAAAAATATCCAAGAAATTGCCAAAAGTTTCATTCCTTTACAGTAATATCGTGTGGGCATTCATTTTAGCTTATCCACTCCGTACACTCGAGACTCGACTCATTTGTCCGAGAAAAATTAATACGGAGAAGAAAGCGAGATATTATACAATAGATTCCACACCACCAAACTACATGATCAGATCACAACTAAAGTGTTTGTCCACATGCAAAGGAAAGGAAATATACCAAAAATGAGCTTGACTTGTACAGGAGCTAATCAATCCATTGAAGCACTTTAAACATATATGCCACATGTACATTCGATGATTCGCTAATATTAACTTTTATATACATACATGTACATGGGGTGTTGACATCGTTGAATAAATATAAATATAAGAGTATAGACATATTATAAAAACTCTTGCTAAAAGATAAGCTAAGAGTAATTGTGGTAGAAATGTGCAAAGTACGGTTTTGCAGATGTGGACAGCAACAAGGGCATTCGATGAGTCCGTGGTGCAGTTGCTCTCTAACCTATGATCTTTTTGTTGAAGAACAAATCCAGTTAGCAATAAGTAAACACATTTACGATAAAGTAATTTGGAAGCATTAAATATATGATGACTAAAACACCCAACTAATCCAGTGTAATCAAGCTCTGAGCCTTTATTATTACGCTGTCGACTGTACATTTTTGGCTCAGTGGTGATGTCGACTGCTTTCATACAGTGGACGTAATGGTTCTCGGAGGAGACATTTTGATGATTTCCCTTTTTTCCTCTGTCCGCTTTGAATATTAACATGTATAGTAATGCTATACTTGATCATATTACGGCTGCTAATCCACCGAGGCAGCGGTTTATCAACCGACTTACGCAAACACGGCAGTACTGGAAGTAAAGGCTAAAGACTTGTATATGGACATTTTAATTTATTATTTCCACTCAACTAAAATGAGTGAAATAATAATTATTACAACTTGCAACACAGCTCTAACAGCTACCATGTTTAATTTGTGCGCTTGCTTCCAAGTGTACACAGAATGTGTATTAAAACCGTGTTTTTTCTATTTTCGGCGCTAGCCCAACGGGCAGATTTGGTAGCAAATCCATGTACAAATATTTATACTTTGTCTCACATGCTTTTCAATTGCAAATTCTTCTCAGAGACGTAAGCAGAACCAGTATTAAATACAAACTCAAATTCTGCCCTCCTCAAAGTCAAATAATAAAATGGAACTTACCATATACGCTGTTGTATGAAGAGACAGGGAATAACAGACTTTCCACGTGTATCAAAGTGTACACTTATGTGGTTACATAACGGGTAACAGTAGACATAAAGTATTAAGGCTTGGGATTAAGATACAGCACGCATTTTCCACTCAATTTCTGTTTTCGTAATTTTAACGCCATTTTATTGCCGGATTAAGTCTCTCAGGCCTAATTTTCAGAGGAGTGGAGTTACCAAAGAGCAAAATGGTGAAAATAACAGAGTTGTACGAGGTATACTTCTAATGCAAAATAAATTAGAATACTTTAATCCTCCGTGTTCGTATTTTACGTTGCATTGCACTGCTAAGGTTAGTGAAACCACCCAGAAACGTACGTGATGTGCTGCTTTTACGGAGGCAATGCTGTTGAAAGACGGGTTCCATCTTACATCCACATACCAGTCATTCATAAAAGTCGTGATATGATAATATGCGAAACTATCATCATCATTTGGGTTTTTCGTTTTTCTGTGCTAATTTTAACAGCATGATGACGGAATAGACAGAAACCAAGACCTGTCAGCCTTCCCAACACCAAGACCCAAAAATGAAAGAAAAGTATCGGTTGGAAAAGCAAGGCGAGTCGCTGTCTACCTTCGTTAATGAATGAATGAAGAGATCAAGGTTTTACTGCTACCAGCCTTGTCGAGTGAACTGCATGCTCACTTTCTTTTCCACCGCGTTCGATTAGTGTTTACCGTAGTATTACCGTTATATGTCCTGACCAGTCCGTTCAGCCGTGTATCCTATATTAAGGACAATAAAGCATAATTTTGGAGTTTGTTTTTGTCAATCAGTAGCAGAGGACATGATATGAATGCAAAATGCTAACCGCACTCGCGTCGCCCTATTCATACTGGTGTGATTTACGGAAACAGTTCGTAACTAAAACAAGAATTAGTTCAATTATAACGGTCAGGTATTCTATTAAAAACCAGGTTTTTTGTTTTATTTTATCTCTCACACACATAACGATATTACGCTTCTATTTGTATCTTCTCTCGCTCGCTGCATAATGTCTTCTCTTATCGTTAAGACCACACCAATGTACAAAAACAGACTGCACAGAACCAAATTAAAACAGCGCAAGTTTTCTATCTCAATACAGAAATACATTTCATTCATAACAGCTTAAAATAAGGTTTCCTTAATACGTCTCCAACGGAGATCAATATTGGCAGGCATAGGTCAAACACTCCGGTCACATTGGTCACTCCGTAGCTCCAAAATGTTTCATCCTGAGGTACCGGATTTCCAGCAGCAATCGTCTCAAATTTAAAAGAAACAATGATTAACACATATCATAGTTAAAAATTACTAGGTTAAATCCATTGATGTACGTCATTTTCAGTGACATCAATTAATTCGATTTCGGTGGTGGTTGGAAATACCGTAACTCCATCACGCCAATATATTTTTGTATAAGAATGGGTCTACTTTAATGAAACGAGGTTGCGCTTGAACTCATCCGTAGAACTTTGTGATCATTGCAAGCCTTGCTTAATGCGTTGCATCGAGTTGTATTGGTTTTTCATTGTCGTGCCTATCTAGTATTTAACATGTACTGCACAGTGCACAGAGCGCTCTGTTAGTAGATAGTTAGCTGTGCTGAACTTATTGTTTAACACTCTTGTTAGTTGTATAGAAGTGCCGTTTTTCATTGTCCGTACGATTTGAACGGAGTTGTGTGTATACCAATCAGAAGCAATCAAGTATGCGTGTACATATGCAACACAATACAAATGTAAAACTTGTAGTTAATTTCTAAACGTGGTATTGCGTTGAGTTCTCAGTTGTTTAGTTAAAGCATTTGGAATTCCACGTCAGGCCTGGCAGAGTGAGTTGCTACCTTGTTACATGTCTATGTCAGTCACATCCACAATATGAAGGAGTCTTGTATAATGCAGTGCCCAAAATACACCCTTTATCAGACGGTTATATTTTCACCAGCAAAGATTGTTATTTATCTAAACTCATCTATATGATCTGCTAACCTCTTTCACTTCATGACTTTATATTCGATGAGTGATAGAAAGTTATTAGCTCCATTATCTTATGGTAATAGACTAGATGCTGCATTTGTGCTTATTATGTTCATGCATACTGCCATTGGTTAGCTAAGAATGGAATAAGTTTTCTGTAGCTGTTCCATGCGGCATTCATGCAAAATCTTATAATAAACGAGATGAGTGTAACTCAGATATGTAAGTTCCTTAGCGTCGTCGATACTGTACATGCAAGCGTAAATGCATGTGACCTGGTGACCCCCATATCATGCATACTGCCATTGGTTAGCTAAGAATGGAATAAGTTTTCTGTAGCTGTTCCATGCGGCATTCATGCAAAATCTTATAATAAATAACAATGACCATGCCATACCGATACCTCAGTTGCTTGCAGCGTTGCACAGTACTCCAGAAACAACAATAACAGTCACCAAAAATTCTTTTCTTTAGGGTACCATCCACAGTACATAAGTCTGTGTCAAAATTACACCACTAACATGTAATGGAAAATGGCTAACGTAAAGTTATTACTTTTATATCCTCGTGTTTACCTGAAAACATAATTGACTGACGAGAATACTTGTTACATTCTTAAAATTTCCGGTATAATCCAGAACCAAAAATATACATTAGTTAGATGATGGAAATGTGACACATGAGTAAACACCATTTGATGATGTTTTGTTATTATGAATATAAAAATGAAAGAAAACGTTATTCATCAATCATTTGCTTCTATGAATTTTGCACGAGAGGTTGTCGTCGTACCACGCTAGCTAACCTTGGATAACAAAAAATCTGGTCTTGTTTTTGAAAGAAAACGTATGTCTGTTTATTTACAATTCATGACAAAATCGGAATTCAACGACAAGCATATGGATTTTTACTTATGTTACAGTTTAAACCATAGATTGAGTGAGATTTGACTATTCCATAGTCTGCGTGCAGCACGTGTTAAATTGAACCTCCAGGTGTTTGAACTAACAACTTTTATGTAATTTTCCTTCCAATTATAACAATTTCGAAGAAATTGGCAGGAAATCGCAATTCAACTTCCATTACAAATCTTAAAAAATCCAATTTCCCAAAAAAACGTTTCCATAATTTTCGTTTCAGCGTCGAATTTTTTGTCACGTTGAAATACGAATAAGTAACTAATTTTTGTTTTCTGTGAATTTCTCACCGTGTTTTTGTCGTTTCACATGCACGTTAGTTGATGTATTAACTTTGTATACATACATATGTAAAAAAAAAACACGCAAAATTCAGCATGTGTTTTCCCTATTTGAGGTTCTGAGTACCAAACTTAAACAAACTGTGACGGTTGTCCTTTTAAAGGAACATTAGTACTTTGAAAAACTCGCCATTATTGAATCAAAGTTGAAAAAGTTGATATCACTTGTACATGTAATTAAATTAATGCCCTATTATAACGAAAAACTAAAATAGAAGCAGCACCAACTACCAACCAATACACACCTTGTTTCCTGATGAAGGTGGACGATGACTCCTTTGTGGGTTAACTATTTATGTACATTCTACCTACTGCTTTACACAGATGATGCGAGTAAATGAGTAGGAAAGAAAAATTACAGTTTTATTTAATACCATCTTCGTTTTAAGGTATCTATTGTCAGTTTTAAGACTTACTAAACCCTCCATACAGGAGAGAAATGAAAGCACCTACCTATTATATTTGTCATTCATTTATAATATAAACTATTAAACCATACTATAAAACATTCCATGTTTATGTTGCATTCAAACAAGTAAGTATCATCAGACGCCTACATACCCACCGAAACACACTGGTCTATTAGTCTATAGTCTTGCACAAAATTTTTTTCACAAAAGTAATGAATGTAAGCAAATAAAATTTCAAAAAAGGACGAAGAAAAGAGAATGAACATTTGATTCTGTGTGTATGTTGCAATGAGCAAAAGATCTGTCAGGCGGTTTTTTATGCCATTCGTTTACAATAAAAGTCTCTGCAAGTTTTTGTTGGAAACCAGTTTCTGTTTGTTGAGATGTACACGGCTTTTCTAATGTGAAACTTAACAGAGCGCGTTTGCCTTTTCCGTTGTCAGTTCACTCCTTCAAAAAGAGCAGTAATGAAGCGTTTCTTTTTACGCACAGTAAAATACGTTTGGAGAGGCATTACACGGTCCTGTGGATCAAAGAACAATCTAAATCGGGATGTTATTTGGTTGATGCTTGTTAGGCTTAGCTGTTGCTTAAATTGACTTCATACAAAATTCCAACATTGTGGGTATTGAAGATTGAAATTAAAAATATGAGTACATTCCCTCAGGTATGAGTGTATGTAAGTTCAGTAGGTGACGATAATGGGGCATCGTCATAAATGCCAGAAAATCATGACCTTTCGTGGCAATATGTCGTGGTTGTATTGTCCTTTGACATTCTTTATGTCCGCACATAATGGTCATAAAATAAAAATGTAAACAGTTTGTTATTTTGATTAGTAATCTTTACACTCTGCTGAAGTCAAAGGTGTAATACGTATTTGTTCAGAACTGCCGTATCTGCGCCTTTTATGAACGAGTTTCCTAGTCGCCTAGATTTTCTACATTTTAACGTAGTTTTCAAATGTACTTGGTATTACTACGTAGGTGCGTGTGCAAGTGTTGCCGATTCCATAAAAATATATACCCTCATTCTATATTCGGTAAAGAATATGCCCTAAAAAGTTCAAAGCAGTGCGTTGAGAAGTATATTTAGATTTTATTTCGCTAGTGTGTACAAGGTAGTTTTGAAATGCTCAATTGATCGCCAAAATTGGATGTTTGATGTTGGTTGTATTGATATTTTATTGACACATCAGCAAGTGATCTGACTCTAAGGAATGATTGCTTCAATAAATTTAATGATGGTAATGATACGGATGGTTTGGTTGCAATAATTAAAAATACAAGTATAATGCAGCAGGGTGAGAATGAGTACTATGGGGTTGATGTAGGAAGAGAAAAGTTTTCTGGAAGCATGCAACCCATTCATTTAGTCAAAGAATTTAATACTTTCTAACATTATTCACGGGATTTATTGTTGGATTCTTACACAGCAACCTCTAATGAATATCATCCATGTACATTTGCATAGTTATTTCGATAAACTCACGGTGTACAACTATGAAAACTTGTAAAGCAATTTACCTATACAAGATAAGTTGTGAAATAATGAAAATGAAGGTTATTGAGGTTTTGAGGTATACATTTAAAGTCCCAATTATAAAATCGTAACTTTTCTTTTTCACATAAATGCACAACGGGTGCAACAAATTAGCAATTCATTAAACATTGCCGTTGGTGGTCATTAAATTAACCCTATTTTAAATTAACTTTGCATAATATTTTAAGTCAAGAAGCACTATTGGAGTTCGTTTTTGCAACGTTTTTTTATTTCAGATATGTGTAATTCAAATCTCTTTTATCTTTGACCTTGAATCACAACAGATTTTTTGTAGTTTTGGTTGCATTATAGCTAATAAACTACATACTCACGTGTAAAAAATGTTATTATTGTTTGGGAAAGTACGAAATAACATTGTACCATATTATTCTAGTATGTTCACGAAACCAGAGGACACTAATTGATTACCTACTTTTAATTTTCCACTTGGCACGTAATTTCTTTCAACTTTGTTTAAACGGCATATCTTTATATATGCCTTCATACAATACGACTTTTTGAGAGACCATTTCTCATTCGAAACGTGACTTACAAGTTTGTATCCTGGACCAAATGGAGCATAAAAAACAGCAAAAGTCCTTTCAATGGTCGCCTTCCCAGTGTGGTAGTGGTGTGTGTACCAAGTTTGTTTGGTTAAGTATGCAAGCTTATGATAAGTTTTATTATTTAAATGGGAGCTCCCACTTTCCCAAAAAGCCTACATAGCATTCAATTCTAGGATACCCAAACTACAAAGCCATATCATTGACAACTTTCGTCATACTATTTCGTGATATATATATATTTCTGTTAATTGCGTCGCGTTATGCATGGCGTGTGAGTGCGTACGTATTATTTACACGCTGGATTATAAAGATTTGTGCAACACGGTTGCCGCACACGACATGTTGGATTTAGTCGGAGACTTGGTCTAGTCTGACTGTAATGAACTCATCAAGTTTTTCTTCTTGTCTTGATGTGTACATAAAAGGAGCTCATTTGTGGTTTGGCATGGCATGTAATAACCGACCGGAGTAGTAAGACAGCAACAACAGAAGGAATACATCGATTATAATAGTTAAAATCCCAATATGTGTCAAGCTACTGGCGCGCTGTCTATATTCCTGGATTCCTGCTCAGCTCTTATTTCTTCTTTTTTCGTTAAGACAAACCAAGGTCAACCTGCTTTTTAGCTGCTGATGGGTAATATTCCTCTTTTAGGAGCTTCCTTTAAGTTAACCCATTCATTATAATACTGTACTCTGTTGCTCTCTCATGTTCAGCTTGCAGTGATTGTTATCCATAATAGAGTGGTCGTTTTAATAGACATTTTCCATCGAAATGATCAAGATCCCGTATCGCGTTAACTTAAAATCACGTTTATTTCCTCAGGGGTAAAATAAAGTTATTCCTACAGTAATTGGTTAGTATTATATTATAAGAATTCATGTTATGTATCCTTTGTGGTGACTGAACAAGTGCCATAATATGACACATATTTACCTTCACTATAACTGCCTACATAAAAACAAGCCATATTCTAGGTTGCAATAATTGCTGTGTTCACTTACACATTTGGGAGCAATTCTGATTGCGAAAGAAGACGCAAGAAAAAATGAGCCGTATCAAGTGAAAAATATCCATTCGGATCGAGAGAGAATGAAGTGCTTTCTTGCAAGAGAAGATTGTATCTCAAGATCAGTCTATCCTATCCATCCGCTTCCATAAATTTACTTAACATAACAATGCCATCAGTCCGTGCTTTCGAATAGCCAGAGAGTATTTACTTTAATTACGAGGGTACATAACAGTAGAGAAAGCGGAGAATAGAAATTCATGGTACGAGGACATTCATCATTGTGTCATTAATTCTCTAGACGGTACATAAAACTTTTTGCATGTTGTCACACAGCATCTTAATGGAAATACTCTCACCTAGCATCACCACCAGCAGTAGCATTTTTCGCTTTGCAATCTAATGGTATGGAAAAGCTGTACGAGGTACTAAAAAGGAAATTATTCTTAATGAGAAACAGTAACATGAGTTGTATGGCGGACCTTACATAAAAATTCGCATCACTTCTGTTGCGTCCTGTGCATGAACTTACCTTAGTTGGTCTTTTACTTGCTGTATTTGAGGAAAATTTGGGTATTTTTAGTTAGGAAATTGATGACACTTCTCTGACGTCGACTCATGAATATAAACTCGCGGATTATGCTTCAGTAGTCCACTACGCACACATGAAAATAGAAAGTACCGAGAAATCGTCTTTAAAAGGATTCAAAAAAGCTCGTACTAAGCATAAGCACCCAGGAAATGGCTTTTGCTTTTCGATATGCCTTGTGGTTCAGCTTTTGCACGTTTCAAGTTCATGCTCACTACTTACTCTTCTCGGTGATGTTACCCAAGGTCACGAGAAAAAAAAGTTCCCCTTTTTGCTGAAGGTGACATTGTTTGTACTTAGACAAAATGGCGTATTAGACTTTTTCGTAGATTCTAATGTGAAGGATCCGTTATAAGGTGAGCTTTCTTTACTAGACTGACTACTGAATTTCGACAACAATGTATTTCGTCAGTACACCATTATGGAAAAAATGCAAATTACCCTGCCCAGCAGATGCCAGGAATATTTCGTGGTTTTGTTGTCGTATCAATCATTCCATTTTGTGACACTATTGTCATATTTCAATATAAAATTACACAAAAAATACATGCATACGATTAGGCCGGAAGTGAATATATGTTTTGTATGTATCGTATTGTTTTAAAAAATTGTAAAATACCTACCTTTTCCATCATTGTCAGTTTTTCATTTTTCTATGTGTTTGCACAACAACATCAAAGAGAATACCATTGACGAAATCGATGATGCATTCATGCGGAAGAGTTCTATGATACGATGATATGTATGTATATATATGGATGAATGAGTTCTTACGAAGACACATCAGTTACACAACATAAAATGTAACGTTGTCCTATTGCCGTAAGAACAAACGAAAAGAGGACTGACTGAAAATTACTATCTACCGGTAATTTCTTTTCTGCAAGGATATTTCTCCAAATACTTCTAAAAGAGGACTACCAAAAACTATTTATGATCAAATCTGACATTTTAAGTTAATTGACACGAATACATGAAGATGTTCTAGGTATAATTGCTAATGTATGCGTATGTTAAGATAGGAACCTCAGCGGTTTTTATCTTTAAAAAAATTAACTTTTAGTTGCACAATTTAGTACGTGTAATTTTTCACGCCATGACCAATGTCAATATCAAATTTCGGTACTAAACATGCATCTAAGCAATGATAAAGCCCATTGTCACAATATTACTGTTAAACGCGTTATTGTATAAGTCATATTGCTCAAAACAACGGTCAAACCAGAAAAAAACCCAAAAAAGTAGCGAATTTGGTTGTTTCGAGTTTCACATTCATTCATAATAGTGATGATAACGCAAGCACAAGAACACCTAAATGGATTAAAAATGATGTAACATAAGGAAAGCGTATTTGGCAGGAAGAAACCTGGTTATTCTTTGTTATCAGGTGGGGCTCAGTTTGAGTTTATACAAGTTTGATGCGAACCTGATGAAAAACGACCACGAATTTTTTTTATACAATTTTACAAATTGTAGACATCAAGCAGATGAGATGAAAACACTTATATTTGCCCAATCACTGATTCTATGCTAAAACGGGTAATCTCATGAGCTGACAGAATGACATTCACAGCGGGATAAGCAGCTGAAGCACC
>JAHZNB010000072.1:0-12307 GCA_027744295.1 Callyntrura guangdongensis | reverse complement strand
TATCCGTAGTATATGAGTTATCGCTTAGGTAATTAATATTTAAATTCCAGCGATGCCACCCAGTAAATGTACAACGTCAACTTGCGGTTATCTCGTAACTCTCATAATGCAGAAAATGATAAACATTATTATAATGCTAACACAATTAAGATATATTTCAATGAAAGGTTACAGGAAACGGTGTCATATAATACAATAGGTCGACATTTAACGTTAATCTTGCTTGCGAAAACAATAATGGAGTACAAATTTTAAAATTAACTTCTAGACTTGACGAGACACCAGTAAAAAAGCGCTCGTGAAAACACAAAGAATTTATGTGTAGCGTTCACAGACGCCTTCGTCACGAAAAATCATCAATAGAACAACGTTAATCAAAATATTCGAGAGGAAAACTATGAATCTTTGTCTTTCTCAGTTAGGTTAAAGAGAAGCAGCAGAAACAATGCAAGTACACTCAAGCAAGGGTTGTACCATGTACAATAATACTAATTAGGCAACATGAACTTTATTTTATATTTCATTCTCCGTTTCATAATATCATTTAACGTCGATGTTCAATTTATGTCCACCTGTGTGTCAAGTGAAGTGCTCAAAAATGATTGGGTATTTGGTACTTTGTTGTTTTCACAAGTATTATCATATGCACTGCTCTGGTAAACATAAAAAACAACCGAATGTGTGATGTGTATGCATTTAAAGTTTCTGCTTCCATAAGCACTTCTCATCGGGGTATTGGATGCTAATACTGTGGTGAATGAAATAACCCAAGTAAATGATAAAATCGATGCGGCAACAATTTAATTTTTTATTATGACAAATAGAACAGGCGTTATGGTTCGTGTATGAAATGGTTGGTAGCACAGCTGAGCCAGCTCGCTACCTTCCATTTGACATAAGTAGGCCTATCGGCTACACACAGCATCCTGGGCTTCCGGAATACGGGATACCGACAAAATCTTAGGTTTTCAGCTAAAGCTCAAATTTTGAGCCACCGACTACCGCCTAATTTTTGGGCTATAAACTACCAATTAAAACTGCTAAAAAGGGGAAAATTAGTTTTAATTTAATAAACAAACCTAAACCTACTCAATTTGTTACTCTCTCATACCGATATGTTTAATATAATTTATTTTGTCGAATTAACTGAAAAAAACCAAACGACGTTGTTCTTAACATAAAAAAGTTCCGGACAAAACAAAAAGATGTGATCTAACAAAGTGTAGACAAAAACGGAGACGTTTACAGTGACGTGTCGTGTCCGTATATCATAACTATAGTGAGAGGAGGAGCAGACCTGATTGCGTGTGACGGTTGGACAAAAATGCCGACATTAATTTGATGTTTTTGGAAAAACTACAAGACTTCAGGGACAACCGATGCCAATGGTATATTGCTTTATGGTTAAACCTAGTTTCATGAAAGAAAGAAATTAGAAAAGTCATGAATGGATTTCACGTTTTGCTTGTAAATTTTATTACATTTTACCGTTGTAAACTATTTGCCGTTAAAGAATTTCACGACATGTTGACATCAAAGCTCGTAGCCAGCCAATGAATGGGTAGTGTTGGCACAACGTAGAATAGGCTACTTAAAAAACATGTGTACCAAAATGGTATTTTTGGCCATTCTAATGAATTGTGTTATTATTAAAATACTCCGTGCCAGTACAGGAAACAGCAACTCAAAATCGGTACAACTTTTTTTAATGTATGACCAACGTGTGACATAATAACTTGAGTGAGGATTACCAGCGTGAAGATAGTGGTAGAATATTAAAAAGTTGAAGTAGAAACAGAGTAAATATCAGACGAGCGTTGTGATCAGAAACCAGTAAATTTTTCACATTAAAAATGTTTGCACATACCACACCGCTCAGCTTCGCAATAGTCATTATTAGGAATTTTATTTTAGCGTTACATCAAAAAGCAACATGCAAAGGGTGAATTATATGGAGAAAAATAAAAATTTAAAAACTACTGCTGTCCTTGATCGATGAAGTATACTCATCGGTTGCAGCAGCCACAGAGTCCGTTGACACGACAACATTGTGGATTGCTGCCTGGACAACAAGTAGTGGAGGAACACTATTGCAAAACAACCAAAATACCATTCACAGTGATTATTCTCCTTCTTTCAAAATGTACATGAAGAATAACTGTTAAATTCCAAGCCGACTATGTATGACTTACAGGAGAACTGCATGTGTAACAAGAATCGAGTTCATGAATCCCGGTTCCATTGTGAAATTTAATGTCTCCGTCTTTATCTTCCACATCCGTATATCTTGGTTCGGGTGTGGGCCTCGGTTCCGGATTTGGTACACCCGGCTGGCACGATGAAATTTTCCCAATCACAGCACCAAGAATTACCAAGATAAATACAGCAAATCTAAAAAAAACAAGCAAATAAATTCTGAAACATGACAAAATTTTCCAAGCCGAAATAATTAAAGTAAAATTTAATGACCACCTTTTTTCTATTACCTGATACGCATCATTTTGTTACTGGTTGGCTGTTTTGAAGTGAAGTGGTTAACAAATTGAGACTATTTTGTTTGTTTTTTTTGAAAGCTGTGAAAGATGTGTGGTGACAAAATCATGCGGAGTTTTACTTTATATGCTGATTTCTGACTGGGTCATATTCTGAATAACAGGAACCCGGAAGGGACACCTGTTATTATTAAAGTTTGTTCGTGTCGATAACCGTTCACTTTTTTTCTCGGTTTCGTGACAAAACTAATCTTAAAACTTAGAAGTGGGCAACACAACACAAGCCATCGTTCCTGACGTTCATGACGACCAGTAACTCTTTCTGTTTTGCCTTGTTGTTGCGTTGGTCGCGTCTCTTGTCTTGGAAAGTATCTGGGATCGTGACTAAAGATTAATATCGAAGTGTGAGGTTGCATCTTAATTGGTACAGTATTTTTAATGAACACTGGCAACTGGGTCCAAATTATGATTCAAATATGCAGCTGGAAATGAATGAACTTGTTATACTTATTTGTAGCAGTAGAGGCGCAGATGAAAGCTTTGTTTAGATACAAGCTGATTGAAACGATAAAAACTTAATATTTTAACTGGTCATTTGACCAGGTATCGGTAAATCAAATTTAATCTAATTTGAACAAAGTTGACTTTTTGAGCCCCAAAATGAACCCTAAATTTAGTTTAATTGTACACTTGAGATTGTACTTTTATAAGACGTCTGTGTTCCATGTGTTCCAGGCGTCTATTTTGTTAAAGTATAAATTTTGTCCCCAAATGACATGTAAGTCGGCCGAAATTGGTCAACTTATATCTCAGAAATGTTATCACTCTGAAATACCTGTGGGCCAAATATAAGCCAAATCGGCTGAAGTATCTTACCTGTAGGGTCATCGCGAACGAATTAACGGACAGCCTGACAGACGGACAGACACACTAATATCATTACCCCAATAAAATATTATCCATCTGCGTTAAAATAATCAGTGATTTGTATTGCTTCGTAAGATTCGCATTTAAGCAACACGACATAAAGAGGAAGAAAAGAGCCTCATCAGAATAATTAAATAATTAAGAATACCGGACCAAGGTAAATCCGAGAGTTGTTGAGATGAAGTCATAAAGTGCGGAACATAGAGTAAAATAGAGAGCAAACCATTTCCTTAAATTAGACATTGTTCATTAGAGAACACGGAAAGGCTGATCATTTTCTCCCTTTCTATTCTTCAGTCACTAGATCAAGTTGTTATGGCACTGTCTCGTGAATTATAAACCGAATTACAATTTTGACCTGATTTAAAATTTCGCATGGATATACATGTCCCGTAGACTACTGAGCAAGGAGGATGGGGACAAATTCCATCTCGAAGGAGTGTAATACATTATGATATAGAAATATTTTTTTGATTCTCTCCTCTTCTGCAGTTACATGACATCAATGGGCACTTATACACGTTCTGTAATTCATTTTCCATACCATCTCCAAAAATTAAAGAATTGCGATTTTCTTGGAGGTTGAATGGGGTTGACAATTTGAGCAGTTATTCAAATTGTGGTATGAAAAATAATCCCAGATTGTCAAAGAAGCATCTTGTATGTATGGGATTCATAAATGTTTACAAGTATTTCCTCCAAAATATGGTAGGTTGATTTAATAACCAACTAATGACTCTACAAATAGTATAAACGAATAAACAAAGTAATTAATTATATTTCATTGCTTCACGCCGCCTTGATATTGATATTGATTTATTAACGTCATTAGTATTCAACATTTATGCTGATTTCCAATACACAGACAATACCTCCGACTAGTTGAAATTGTCAGAGCCTTCCATAATCAGGATCATTCCATTATACAAGAGTTTAAAATGTATGCCGAGTCGTTACCAAAATTATTCAATCAATTATTCAAAAAGTAATAAATAAACCATGCTACAAGCTTAATCGTAATCAATTTAAGTTTCACACAAAAACAAACTACATTATCCATTGTCAACAATTAAAACTAAAAGCGAAATGAAACTGTACAATAGAAAAAATAGCGCAGTGAGCATAAAATATGGATGTGGAATATTACAAAGCAGGAAATTGCACAAATGGTAAAGCAATTTAAAAATAAGGCATAATTGTTTTAAGGTCACATCATCCTCATTTCTTATAACTAATGCAGGATCTTCCATATATTCTTGGTAAGGTTTTCGGTAAGGTCCCCTTTAAACTTTTCGCATCTTCTGCCAGTATAATAGAAATTACTTCATCCAATTTTGAAACGCACTCCGGGGTATCTTACGCCAGTACTACGTCGTAAATACTTCACTTCTACTATCACTCTTTACACCAATTATATTTCTGACCTTGCATACACGATTTCCATTTTCGGCTCAAAAAATTGACTACCTATTGCGTTAGTTTTAATGCTTTTGTGGTTTAGAGATATTTGGAAAATTATTATAGATGTAAAACACTAAACATACAATATATCCATATGTAATGTCAAACTCTATCTTTTCGTAAATTCCTTTTGTTTGTAAGCGTTTATCCAATATGCATACATAATAAACAAAAAAGATGTACAAAACCTGTACAAAATGGTTTACAAGACTACAAGAATTAAAACGTAAATTTATAAAATGACTTTGAATTTTGGGAGGATATTGGAACATTATCCCCCATTGCGTATACGACGACTGCGAGCGTTTGATGGGCGACTTATATGTACAAGTAAGTTGTTGGATCGGTCACTGCTTTCATAACGATTAGAAAAACAATTATAAAATTAAAGTGATCCCAAACACTAAGCAATTTGTCAGAGTAAAATCCGATACCGGGTTAAAGCAAACCCTTCAAACGATAAGACTAAAGTTACCGAAACCATATAAAAACGCATAAAGCATCATGCCGCAAAAGGGAGAATTTTTCCAAATTGGTCGAACGGTTACTAATTTGGTGCAATTTTTATTCCATTGAAATGGCCGGGACTAAGAAATATAAAAATATAACAAATTGTTGAAAAAAGCTTTCTTTTCCATTGTGGGGAGCATTATGGTTTTAATAAAATAACATTTTGAGCAACACAGATGATTATTTGAATAAAATTCTTGAAAAAACACATTTTTCCCGAAAATGTGAAGAGATGTGAATAAACCAATTTTACGTTAAATTGTACGTTTTGACACCCGACTCTTTTCATGTAGCTTATCAGCGCTCTTTTTCTTATAACCAAACAACAAATGCTCCATAAGTTATAATGAGGACTGTAGAATTATGCCACCTGCCCGGCATAACATACATAATATGAAAAATTGCGGGATGTGGCCGGATGATAACCCTCTTTCTTTCGGGAAAATAAATGTCAGTAGAACTTCAAAGCGGTTGTTGTTTAAGTGGTTTTTTATTATTAAAAACAGAAATGAACGCACTTATTACTAGGCAACAAAAAAGGGAGGAAAATGAATCTCCCGTAGACAGAGGTAAAGAAGGTACTGGGGAAAGGATTCCCAAACTGAATTATACGCAAAAATTGCCATGGTGATAGAGCACCACTTGGCACAAGAAAAACTATCTATTCTCTCTCTCTCATTCTCTCTGTTGACAACTAGCTGATCGAGGGATTACTAGTCGGTCTCGATGGAGATAATCTTGATGTGCGTAGCAGCATCGACTGACTATATCTCATGACTATTTTCCAACAGGGTGGGGTTTTTATACGAGAGAGTAGAAAATTGTGCACACGAAGTGCGCAATTTTCCTGCAGAGAATTTGTACATAAAACGGCTTTATTATGACACAGCTGTCATGTGTAATCTCGTTTTTCATTATAAACCACTGCGCGTGGCAATAATGGTTGGATTTTCTATGAAGTAGAAAAGGAAAAAATAAAATGAGAACAGTGGCGTTTTGGACAGTAAGAGGAAAAATATGCCCGTTAATTACGTGGCACTAGAGAACAATGACAAATGGCTCATTGCTAACCACCACATATGTGGAGCAAATGAGATCATTGCGAAATTATAATTTACCACTTGTGCTAAAGAACACCACACAATAATATCATACATAAATTCATTATTACATATCTATGGAGAGAATGAAAATAATAAATGAGCTCGATTATTGTTGATGATGATGATGACGGAGGCGTGTGTACGCCACGTCAGCGTGACCCTTGATTAGTTATACGGTTATAAACTGCATCATCCTTCCCTCTCAAACAAAAAATGAGGAAGCCGGTCCTGGTCTGGGCTCGTCGTCGTCGGTTCTCTGGGGAGAACGAAGACGAGAAAGAAGATTCTAATAAAATCATATCTAGTGTAGGAACCGTGTACACGTAAACACGTGTACACGCGTGTAATTTTCTCGCGTACAAGATCGTGTACAACCAAAACAAGAAACAAATTTCCCAGGGAGCGTCTGCATGAGTGTGCCAAATTTGGTCGCAATCGGTTTAGTGGTTTTGAAGTTACAGGGGAACAGACAGACACACACACACACACACAAACAGAAATTGACTTTTATAGGTATAGATATAGGCCAACGTTCTTCTCCACAGAAAGCACACTTTAATAAAATCATATCTATTGTAGGAACCGTGTACACGTAAACACGTGTACACGCGTGTAATTGTCTCGCGTACAAGATCATGTACAACCAAAACAAGAAACAAATACCATGTACACGACAGGGAAAAGATTCAAATTTGTTTGTTAGTTACAATGTTGACATATATGATAGTCAGAAAATAAAACTGTACGATCTGATTCCTCTAACGTACACAAGTTATGTAAGATCCGGGCGGCATATAAAAACTTCAAAAATTTTGTTCTAAACACAAATAGACCCATTGTACCTCAACTGTATTACTTGGGTATCATAATATCGCATTACTACTTTAGTATTTGGTCATCTTTTTTTACACGATTTCCTCAACTGTAATACTTGGGTATCATAATATCGCATTACTATTTAGTATTTGGTCATCTGTTTGTACACGATTTGTACACGTGTTAATGTGTGTTTTAGTAAACACGACATCAACACACACAAGCCTTCTCGTACACGACACAACACGGGTAAAAGCAGATCGTGTGCGAGGTTTTTGTACACGAACACAAATAAGGGCAAAATGTGTACACGATTCCTACACTAGGCATATCATTACAACATGCTGTCGATAAGATTGCATTTGATTGATTTTCATTTACAGGTGTAATAATACACCATGCACACCCTATACGAAATATACACATACACTCTATACTGTTTCCCCTTTATCAATAAAATATGAAAATCGAATAACAAGTTGATAAAATACGCAAAAAGCGCGCGAAGCGCGGCCGAAATTTTGCACACATCCGTAAATTTTTTTCTTCCGCCGAAAATTTGGGGGGGGGGCACGTGGGGGGGGGGCACGTGCCCCCGGTGCCCCCCCCCTAAATACGCCGGTGGTGTGGAGAGACACTTAAGATGGATCCTGTGGCGGACAATTGTCACGGATTATATGAAAAGAAGTAGATGGTTTCATGACAATAACCAAATTCCTGTTGACTCCGAATTAAATAAACCATAAAGCCTATTAATTAAATTGTCATATTTATTAAATTGGTTGACAATTTGGTGTTGGAAGTATGAATGTGAAAAAATGTCAATCGAAAATTTATATATCATGCTAATTTTAATTATGTAAATACAAGTCCCTACAAAAAATCCGCCCCTGGGGTGTCAAAAAATTCCACACTATTTCCTGTCGTTTTATTTGCGTTGCCTAACACCAATGTCTATTTTCATCGTTGCACGTTACACACCAACATGAACAATTTTACATCAGCAGCAGTAGCAATAGTGACGTATTTTATGTAGTTCCACTTTTCTTCCAATATTATTACTTTCAAAATTAAATTTAGCTGCCACAAAAAAATTATTATTTGGTGAATGTCGACTCGCACGATAGCAGCTGACGAACTTGAACTGTGTTGTCATAGTTGTCACTCACCCAACCCACCACAATTGTCAGTGTTGTTGTGTGAGCTGCGTGACGATAGTAGTGACTAGTGACAGTGACCCAGCCACCCAGCCTTGGACTTGGGCTCGATTTTGTTGGTGGTTTTGTATTTATTAGCTAATTGTTATTTTGTTGAATGCTATTTAAATTGTTGGTATAACTGTCAACTGAAATACGTTCAACGTTGGAATTAATGTGCTTAAATTAATCTTGATTTCATCCACTTAAATATAATATAGTCAACTGTTTCCATCATCCCAGAGAGTGGACCAAGGGAACTGATCAGAAAAATTGTTTGTCTGTTCGAGTGCTTTAGTGCTTAATATGAAAGTAAGGTGAAACGACACTTCACGACCTACTGTGAAAGACATTCATTTAAAAAATAATTAGGCGTGTCATAAAATTAGCTGATTGTTTGTCTCTCTATGTAGTCTAGGCCCCACCAATCGATGATCTCAGCCCTCTGCGATTACGTGACGACGACGGGATGACCATGGGGAAAATCGTAACGAGAAAATGGATAACGTTCTCCGCGGCCTTACTAGAGGTTCTTCCAAAGTGACAATACAACCTTCGGCAAAAGGTTACCATCACCCCACCGGTACCTGGGGCGGAGATGTGCTCTCGTCCAGATCAACTTCTGTATAACGAAGTAGACACCAAGGAAAAGATTCTGCTGGACACAGTTATTCAGCAAAAATTTCGAGAGTTGAACAGGATGACGAAGGTGTACGTGCTTGTGAGTCTGGGGGGTCGGGATCGTTGTGCCTCTTTGGACGGAGCTGGGGGACAATGCCTCATGGTAATCGATAATAAGTACCCCAAGCAGCCGAAAATGATTACCAAAAATCTCGGCGAACTTTTGGCTATGGCAAACGACCAGATTTTGATTCCGGTATTTGGTAATTATGGTTATCTTGCTTTGTCTTTATCAGGTTCCGCTGTTTAGTAAAATCCTTGTCAAATTGAGGCATGTAGAATTCAATATTAAACGATTTTTCTTACTTTCCGTTTTCCAGGTAAGTGCTCGTGCATTAAACAACGTAAAGCTATTGGGGTGGGGGGGTGGTGTTGGCCAAAGCGTGACATTTTGTGATATAGGGGGTGGGGGTTTGTATTTCTGCAACTGTGACGGAATATCAATTTTTTAAAATTTAATTATTTGAAAACCCCATATAAGAATGTTACCATAAGTGCTTGTATGCATTTATTTTTTCGGATATTCTTAAAATACAAATCAAATAGGCGTTGAATTTGATTTTTACAGCAGCGCTGCTGGTGTCTAAGACAATTGCAACATTTCCAGAAGATTTGTAGACAGATATCAATGCTTTGATAACTGTTTGAGTAAACCTGTCATAATGGCATTAAAAACGAGTATCCAGTTTGGGGTCAAATGGTTCAATTATTTCGAATTTGTGCGATTGTAAACTCCGTATTGTAAACTTCTATAAAATAATTCAAAATTTTGAAATTTGACCCCGTTTCTTAAGTCATGTGCCCTCGGAGTCAAATGTTTAAAAACCTCATCTAATTTTTAATAAAAATTACGAATTAAGATAATTGACCACATTTTGACCCCATTTCCAGGGTCAGGTGGACTTTTTGGGCCAAAATGACACGTTAGCTACAATTCACGTGGTCGATGAATTTAAACCGAATTTCAGTCGGAAACTCGCAACGTTTTTTTGTTTAGTCACTACTCACTACCCAAATGTTTGTGTGCCGTAACAAAAAGTTGTGGGTCTTCATTTTTATACATTTTATGTATGTGATAGCTTTATATAAAAGTTATTTATCTCGCGTGTCCCGTGCTTTTTTAAAATGGTTATTTAGGTATAAAGTTTTAGTACGTTTTTTAAAGTAAGTTTTGAGTATAATTAAGTAAAAAAACTTCTGCGCTTATCTGTAACATTTCAGAAAAGATTGATTGATTTCGAGATTGAAAACACATTGTTTTCAAATATAATGTGGTGCCATACGCCGCAGGTTTAATTAAAATGCATAAAACATGATACACCACTAGTATTCAACAGGCTCTATCCGATGTAATATTTAAATATTAAAAATTAATTTTTAATTCCCTAGAGGCTATTACCCTTAGGGGGTCAAAGGTCAGTTTTATGTATCTTACCGAATTCCTCATGTCAGCCATGAATGCATGAGTGGGGTAAAATAATATTTTACGAACATAAAATCTTTCCTTTACCTTGAATTCTCTGTGTAGTGCAATACCTAAAATATATGTAGAGATGTGGGTAGCGTGCCGTGACATAGGGGCTGGATATTTTGTGACAACCTGTGACAAAGGGGGGTGGGGGGTCAAAAAATGTTTGTTTTGAGCGTTACGTTCTTTATGCACAAGCCCTAACGACGGATCCGACATACACGATCTCCTTCTTGACAAAGTATCCAACCGTGGCTAGTGTTATTGAAGCTGACTTGGAAAGCTGCTTTTTGTTCCACAGTTACTGCATCGACAGTTCACAAAATGACTCCAGACTCCTGTCTATTTAGAAATTAGTATACCTACTTTTTGTCCCACTTAAATTTTTGTACAATGTGTGTACATTCATTTTAGATATCTGTAACCATGATGTCTCGTCATGTCGTAATCATTAAATGACGCAAGAGCGTCGCTAGTTCAAGATTTTGGGGGACGTAGATTCTAAACATAACAACGATGACGGGGGTTTCAAAAAAATTCGGAAATTATTCTTTAGTATTTCCATTTTGATTACCAAATTATGGAAACCCTGGGGCAAAATATAGTAATTTTTGTTTCTTGCACTGTCCATTTGGGGGGAACGTTTTCCCGGTGCCCCATATCTACTTCGGTGTAGGAGTATTTCTGGTATTTGTAGGATTCAAGAGTTTGTTGAACATGAGCACAAATCAAGTAATTACCTCGCCACTTTGCTACTATTACTTGGCAGGTTATTTATAAGATTTTTTGCAATTCAATGAATTCAATTTGAATGCAAAATGCAACACAACAACGCCGCAATTTGGCCTACTTTGTTCCTGCTTCTTGTGCTATCGTTTTGCTTAAGTACTTACAGTACATCACTGGTATCTCATTCTGCCTCGTTACGTAGGCGCCTTGGTTAAGTGTTTTGTTTGTTACAGCTGTATCTCTCTTATGTAGTTTCTCTTGGCTAACTCCTCCACTTGCCTGTTCAAAAGAAACAGAGACTGTGCCTGTGTTGTGTGTGTGAGAGAGAGCCATTTGCCGATTTTCTCGTGCAGTCTGCCTTTCGATCATCGTTTCATTAGTTGCTCCAGTTTTAATTTAAAATAAAGTCGTCAACCAACTGCCGAATAGTAATTTCTCCTGATTGCGTAATCTGTTAAGTTAAAAGGTATATTTCAACTTATACAACTAACATTTTTATTGTTTTGGAGATAATTATGGGTGGAAGGGGGGTTGGTCCGTTCCAATCTTTACATATATTTTTTTAATTTGCGGTGTTGGTAACAATTAAATAATTAACGTAATTGATGTGTTGGCGGATTACAATGTGTAGAAAAGTCTGATGAAGAATTTAGAATAAATTCGAAAGCTTGACTACTCAAAACTTAACAACTTTAACTTTATTTTCTACAATCCCGTGTTTTAATTATAAGTAATAATAATGGGTGGATGGAGCGAACTTAAAACTGTTATTTCAGTGTAGAAAAGTGTGAGTAATTTTTTAACGTTTATATTTTGGTGCTGACTAGAATCTTTATCATTTTTATTTTAGTAACTTACCACCATGATTGGAGCCGTGGTCAAGCGTGCCGCTACAAGCCCCCAACTGGTACAGAATGCCGCCAT
>JAHZNB010000071.1:0-14824 GCA_027744295.1 Callyntrura guangdongensis | reverse complement strand
GTAGAATAGGTGAATCCAGGTGAATTGCTTACAATATTTATGACGATGTGCATTAAAATTATATAATGTTTGTACTTTGTACTAAAAGCTAGAAATATATCCCTAATTATTAATTTGAGATTTTACTTTACGAAGACAAGCGCTTTTTCATTTTTACATTTGTGGTCTTGGATCTATTCAATTTTCAACCTTGCCTCTTTCACTCTTTCAAAGGAAAAGTAAAATGTACATTTCACAAAACAATGTACTTTGTTTTGACTTTTCCCTGTTTATTTGCACCATTAAACTTTTTCATGCCTGGGAGAAATACACAGCACAATAGTTCAAGTTGAGTTTCATAAATTTTTACGTAACGACCCAACAAAGAGCAAGAAACTTACAATAAACGGAAAGACGAGATCCCGCACGGACAGAGCCAAGCTCATTATTTGCTTGGCAAAAGTACAGCCCTTCGTCTTCCAGTCTGGCATCTCTTATTCTCAGTCCTCCATCGATCGGTTCGGCGCGACCACCGGCAGGCATATTAGTGTCTTGTCGGTACCAATTCACTTCCGGCTGCGGCATTCCCCTAACTTCACAATGAAACGTGGCAGTGTCTCCAACTAAAACCACGGCATCGTCGGGTTCTTGGCTAAAATATGGCTTCTCTGTAACAAGTTAAAAGAACAACGAAAGTGCACTAAACATGTGGATACACACACAATAACTAAACTTAATATAAAGTAAAAGGTTATTATATAGTACGGTTATATTCCAAAACTCTAACGCCTTACACATCACGGATGTATAAAAATCGGTACAAATCAGTCCGCCCATAAAGACTCACAAAAGTTGTGTCGCTTCCTAACTGTTATGTTACAGAAGGTTTATATTATAAACTTTATAACAACCTACCGCGGTTACTGTTGTTCCGGCAGGATCGTCATATGTCAATGGACACAACCAACTACAACAATTTATTTTTTATACGACAGTCGGTTGAGTCGGTATGATATCAAAAACGGTTCCCAATCGCAGACATTATCGTATTTTTTACTCAACACAGGAAAACTTTCACCTTTTTGCGAAACCTTATCCTTATAAAATAAGTAATAAAAATTGGTTTTCCTACCAAAAGTTTGTTTATGAAAAAGACTTTCAAAAAATATGATTCTTTGCAACTTTACATTCCTTTCTGGAATGACTCTTGAGCACGTAAGGATTTTTTACGAACCATTATACTACACAGAGTGAATACAAAATAAAATGGATATCTTCCCTTCCCGCTTTGATGATCTCTAAACTTTTTATTACGTTTATGATGATCCAGAAAACATTTTTCTGCATGCGTAAATGCATGAACCATTTGTATTCCCTTCTCTTCAGTCATTTGTTCGAATACAAAAACGTAATACTTTTAACAACGGTCNTACGTTTATGATGATCCAGAAAACATTTTTCTGCATGCGTAAATGCATGAACCATTTGTATTCCCTTCTCTTCAGTCATTTGTTCGAATACAAAAACGTAATACTTTTAACAACGGTCTCATGTTTAACTTGACTCCATATAGAATCTCCAGGATGTCTGCCGTTCAATCGACAAAAAAAGTCAAAGTCAATGCGAAAAGGGGATATATATGCAGTAATAATACGAACATATTGCTCAGATTTAAAAGCCTATTGTAGTGTAAAAAAACAGTATTAGTACTATCATCAGTAGTATCGTACCCTATGAAATTTTTGCTGAAGTTTATTTTGCAGAGAGTAGAGAGAGAGAGAGAATAACACTATCTCTAACTGCCAAAGTTGGTCGACCATGTAATACGCGCCTGTCATAGTCATCATGTACATACCTACACAACATCAACAAGGCATAATGACAACACTGCTCGGGTTTGATATAGAGCGAAAGAGTATAAAAAATGCATCATAGAAATTATGTATTGTGTCTTGTGATGACGATAAAATGCCTCGGCTGAGGTCTTCCGCTTGACAGCTACCATTTAATGGGCTGGTGAAACTCAAGGACTGGAAATTGAAATGCCATTCACTCATTGTGAAATTATAAATATAACAATAATGACAACCCCTAAAATGCAAGTTACCCGGCACACTCAACATCATTGACAATGAATGCTGTCTCGACTATATTGTTTGTGGGCAGCAAGTCTACTGTCAAGAGACTTGCCATGGAACATTACTTATACTACTACGACAATATATACAACAAATTTGCAGAGAAGCTTTTTGTTAGGCATATGCATCATTTCGTACAATGCGCCCTGTGAATATTGTCATTGTCACAGCGCGTTTCTTCTAAATTTGAAATATGCACTGCAATAATCACACACCACTGCTTGCTACACACTTGCTATATTACACTGAAACAGCAGCAAGTACTGATTATACGCTTTACGAGTCCACTTCAACTTTACCATTGGTAGGAGTAGTTAGTAAATCATAATAATATGCCAAGTCAAGTCAGTTTTTTCACAACATGCCGTCCTGCCGTAGGGCGGTAAAGCCAGTCTCCTCCTAGTAATCACCCTGTATCGTCCTAACCTCATCAACATCTTAGTACATTCTATAATTATTATGACTCTCTCATTTTGTCCCATGTTAGTATTTCACAGAAAAAATCGTACATTTGGCCAACACACAGTATCAACGCGAGCGGATGTCATGATGATCTCTATGCCCATTATTGTGCACCATGCCTTATCCCTACTTGCCACGTCTGCGACGTAATTTTTCTCCATGAAGAAAAAATCAACTTGACTATATGCACTAACTTTTCCAGCTATGCCAATATACAATGTACTGCACTGCAGTATAATGCACATTAGTCATTATTACATTTGCGTCGCCCTCTCCAACGTTGCTGACATCCTGTCATCACTCTCTATTATATATACCCGTGACTTGGTCGTTTCGATTTTGAAAAAAAGAGAATAGAGAGAACCCTTCATTTTCTCTCACTTTTAAGTGGTGCACATACACATATCATTTTTGTATTTATGAATAGCTCCTTTGTGCTTATTAGCTTGAACAAAAGCTTTTGGCTCGTTTGGCATTGTCTGCACTTTGGGGGTTATCCACTTTATCCATGTGTACATATGAAATCCGCTCACAAGAGGTTTTCACTTGACGATGAAAAGACCTTTTCCAATTACGCGTTGTTATTATGAATTATTATGAAGGAGTCTCTGTCTAGGTAAAAATGTGTGTGTGCATACGTCGTGCATGTACATCGAAACGATTAAGTAGACATTGTTGGTTTGTATGTGAAATGATGTACAAGAGCATGACTCAACCTTTTCAAGATGTTTCTTCATTAGTTGTTAGTGCCTGCGATGTTGTATTTCAGCTGCTACTTTTTTTTAAATGAAGATCATCATCGTTATATATTGTATAAGCCGTTTATATGTATGTATTGTGTGTGGTTGTAAATATTGTGCAATGCACACTTATACGTATCCAATGCAAAGGATTTTTTCCTTCCTTTTTCATCATCAATAATAACAAGAGATCCTTTGTTTTTTATTTCTCTTTCAATTTCGTGTAATGAGTCTTAATTAATGAGAACTAGGATTTATTTCTGTCTCAATTAATCTTGAAAATAAGTAATTGCTTTGATGCTGCTACCACTGTGACAAATTAATACGGCCGAGAAGATACTACACTGATTGTGAAAGCGAAATTTCCCACAGGAAAAAAATCTTGATTATTTTTTCGTTCATTTTATCTTAATTAGGATAAGTGTCTAAATAAGTATAAAAGTTGGACGTGACAAAAAGCTGCCAGCAACTTATACGACAACGATACTTACGATTCACAGTGAGGACCACATCCGGGGAAATTCTTTGGCCAGCAATGTTGATCGCAACACAAGTATATCTTCCAGCATCCGAGGAACGGACGTCCTTGATAACAAGGTTGCCTCCATCAACTGTTGACAAGCGTCCACTGAAATTTATAGAAAAAAATAATATGTTATTTTCTCTCTGGAATCTCATCACGTTTGATCTTGCAAGATTTCTTCAGTCAACTTGAAACCACCATTTAAAATCATTGTTGCCGATTTCTCTAGTACACCACACAAGTGGTCTGCAAAGATGAACGAAAAAGTTACAATTGGTTCCGTAAAAACGGTCCTATTAAGAAAACTGAAAACATACTTTTTATGATGAACGTGCGCCGACTTCTTGATAGCCCCATCAAGTTATCTCATTAAAATCCTTTGCCTCGTTTTCTATAAGTAAGAGTGGCTTTTACCTCTATTCTTGTTCGCTCTTTCTCTCCTTCTAAATGACCATTTGCGGTGAAAAGGTAAAAGTACCGAAAATAACTAGCATTGCTGATGATGGCGGCGGAGGTGGTGTGGTTAGCGGCGTGATAGCAGTAGTGAGTCATTTTAGAGAACCAAGATGCACTGGGCAAGCATTTATACAACAGTATAAGGCTCGCAAAATCTATTTGTCTAAAATGTACACGAGAATATCTATAATAGTAATGGCGTTAACACAGCAGCAGTGGTAGTGGTTCGTTTAACAACACCGTTCTTCGAAACCTCAACTTCACTTGGATTTTTACTGTAACCTTTCGCATGACTACACTTTTACGAGTCATTTTTATTGTGCTCGGCTGACTTTCTCATTTCATATCCTACCTACAGAAGCATAATGTACGTCCATTGAACATTCCTTCATTTCATCATATGTGTTTGTAGGTACGAAAAGATTTTGGTAATAAAGTAGCATTATGCAGCTATACACCTTCTAACCTGCTCAACTTTTAGCAATACTCGGTAACTCTTGCTGCTTTCTACAAGACAAGTACACTTCCCATAAGACGGAACAGCTACAGCGAGAGAGAGAGAGACAGCAAGAAGAAGAGTTCTTTGTACTTATTGGAAAGGGAATTCTTGGGAACTGCTCTTGAAGTAATTGACAGAAGTTGGTTTAATGGCTAGCAAAGGAATTACTTGAGGGAAAGTCTTTTTCTCCCAGTGGATTTATTTCAGTCAAAATGTACACACAATGCAACATTTTCCTCGTCTTCATGCTTTGTACGTCCGGGGAAGGAAAAACTTGTCGGTAAAGAGTAGGTGGATATCAGGATGTGGAGATGGAAGGAGATGAAAAAGGAAAAGAGGTAGTCGTAAGTGAGTAAGTAATGCTGCTATCGTCAAGTACCACCAACACCACCCACTTCACTTTCCACAGTCATACCCTAAGATTATTATTATTATTATCAATATAAAATGATGCTGCCTAGCAGTTAAATAATAATGTACTTACTTATAAGAAACGTAGATTAAATTATAATATTTTTTATGTACCTTGCCAGTCGAGTATCCAAAGTTTGACCATTTTTCTGCCATAGAACTTGTGGATCCGGTGTTCCCCTGGGTGGTTGACACTTGAACATGGCCGTTTCGCCCACCAGCACCTTAGTGTTTAGTGGCAGCAACCGGAAATCATCCTTGATCACTGCAATACATCAAGTAGGTACATGATTATTACTCATTTCTGTAATAATTTTATACGTGTAATAAAGTTTAATTCGCTAATGATGAACCAACAAAGTTTCTTCTCAGACAAGATACACAATTTCGGCATTACGCACCGATGAAGAGAAAAAAAAATATTTAAAAGTTGAGTCACGTATTTTTTCGCCATTCCAAACCCCAAGATTGTATACATAATTAATAAAATTATAGAAAACGTAGATGAATATCCTCTGACAAGCATTAGGTCACTTATCGCCATTTTTATCTTTGTCAAAATTGATTATGTGCACACCATGTCAAAACATGTAGTAATGAGAAGAATTCTTAACGATGTAGTAGTAGTCGTTGGGCTGGAATTCGAGTGCCTCATTGCTACCTGCCTGACATTGTTTATGTTTATAATACGAAAATGTTCTACGAAACAGCCAAACATACCAAAAAAATGATATATAAACGCCAAAGTACTTGCGAGGAATTTTATTGCTTGTAACACATGACGAATTGTATCATTTTTAAACCCCTCGTTATATGAGGTAGAGGTACAAGTTAATAACATGTCATACCAGTGAAATCAACGAGTTCATGCAAGCAGAAGGGGTATTCAAGTAAGCTTATACGTTTCACTCCACGTGCAAGAAATTCATTTGATATTCCATTACAAACATTTTCCCTATGCACATTTGTGAGTACATATCTATCTGTTTTCTTCTATCATCTCTGACATATCAGTAAAAACATCTAAACGCACAACTGTTCGCGCAATTATGACAGATCTATGATCTATTGAACCAATGTTGCGCATAAACAAGCTATAGCTGGGGTCAACTTCTAAATTCCCTTCTCCTGCCAAACCCGTGCGTTTTTTGATGAATACATAAAAATTTAAATGATTGCAAGTGCGTATAAATAACTCGCAACAAAATCATGATCGTGTCACAATTGTAATCCGACTTCCCCAAGCCACACACACTTTTTCCCAATTATCTTGCTGATGTATCTTTGGCTTAAAGCCAAAAAAACAAGTACGACAAGGCAAGAAACAACAACTCTGCAGCATTTTTCAATTTTCTGTACAAACTTATATGGCCGTTTTAAAGCGCCACAAAAAACCGGGGGTTTAGCCCTAAAGCCATATGTGTAAATAAGGTGCCCTTTCACACAGCCCCACAAGCCATGCGACAACATCGCAGTAACCGACACAATTCGGTTCGGTAGTATGTGGATGGTTTGATAATATGGTAACCTTACTATTATAACCCGTTCGACGCAGTCAAGCACACTACAATGTTCTCTGATCTTTGCTCCGTTCCTGGAATGATAGCATGCTGATTATACAGAATAATAATGAATGTTAATGTATTCGAGTGAAACATTCAAGTGAAATTACAGCCAGAGCAAATATGTTAACCTTTTTAGTTCGAGAGGGTTCAGTTGTCATTATGTACTCAAAATCCATTTACAACCTTCAAAAATCTACTAATCCGTCCATCCAGAACAACAGCTAGATGACATATGTACATTTGTAATTACTTCAATACCTTTAAACTTTTCTCGTTTTTTGGAGAGAAAGGGAAAGAGCAGAAGTTCGTATCACTTATACGCATTTAATCGACTACCACACACACTAGAAACGTGTACATGGAAAGGGAACCAACACCTGATCTCATATTACCAGTAGAAAATTACAGCAATTAAGTTGAATGGCACGAAAAAGAGCTTTGCAGACTGCAGACGTTTTTATACACAGACAAAGAGTAGTAGGAGCACTACCAGTAGTACCAGTGGTGGAACAAACTGTAATTCACTACTGCTGTTCCGTATTACGTGCCCCTCTTTAATTCAATATTTTTGTACGTGCGGTGGTTTGATACGAGGAAGTATGTGGTTAACACACACATACATACGAAAGAAAAAGAGCGGCGATACACTAGCAGACAAACTGCTCAACGAGTGTACTGAACAGATGGATACTGCTCTTATCACGGAAAAAGGTTCCAGTTTTTCTCTTTCCAACAAATGGGTAAAAAAAGGAAAAGTTTCAAGTATGCGTATAAAGCAAAAAAGAAACTCTTTGAGAAAAAAAGGGCTCCTCTGTTAAAAGTAAAGAGAGTGGCATATCTACTTTTCAATACTTCAAGGGTACTAGTACATTCCCGACGCTTATTTGATTATGAGCATACAACCGCGCAGAGTGGATACGTAGGTATCTGAGTAATTTTATAAGTAAAACTTGCTAGTCAGTTACACAGCATTAATTCCTGCTGGGACACAGAATGTTCGCCGTGCAAGCAAAAAAGAATGGTATAAAAAACAAATTCGGTCATGTAGTCGTATTTTCATTGCAAGGTACATACATTTTCCCTCTGCAGTCCCCATTTTCCAGCCTATTTTCCTATATATTTATATCTACTTTCTACAAATTTTGTACATAATATGGAGACACACACATCTCTATGTAAAGGCTGGCCTGTTTCTCAGAAAGAATCATAATTAGCCAAATTAATTCCAAATTCAACTGCAATTTTTCATCGAGAAGACTTTTCCCTTTTAAGGTGTCTTTTGTGCACCCTGCTGTAGCGACAATGTAGTTTTATATGACAAGCGAATATATGTACGAGCATTATCTTGTTCTCGTCTCCTTCCTTTTTCAGTTTCCAACCAGTTTTTTTTTTGCACATATGCATACCTACAAACCTGATGTGATGTAAAAGTAGAAAAAAAGAGGAAGAAGCAGTGGAAGGTTCAAGTAGCAAGCAAAGATGTGATGTGAATGAATGGATGAATGAACGTACATAAAACTAACACTGTGGGCTCCGGCACCCAACACTACATAAAATGTAGTTGTAGTGGGATTTTAACTGCTGGAAGTCTGACCTTCTTCACCTCAAACATGTGTGTAATGTGGTTAGACGCAAAAAGAGTAATATTACAGTGTTCCTGCTATCCGTTTATAATTCATTATGAGAGAGAGAGGGTACCACACATGTTTCCTTGTAGTTTCAGACATCAAGCATGAGATGAGGGTCCACCAGGACCATAAAAAAGGCCGCAAGCTAGTAAAATTCTCGCTTGTGCTAACTATAAGTAATAAGCTATTTTCAATGTAACATTTTTTCCAAGTTGGGCAAAAGAATTTGGCAAGTAACAATAAACTGTAAGTGTAAGTACATGCATAGTTTTCAAAAGTTCATAAATATCTTGCCATTAAGTAATATTTTGGTAAGTAACAATACTTTTGATCTTGACCTCGTTTTGTATTCTGTGCGAGTCACAGGAAAAAAACTTTTTTTGTTGGGCCCATCTGGTGCCTTCCAGTCCCGTATTTCTCAGCTTCATTGCCGTTTTCAAAGAAAATCAATAGTCGAGCTGGTAACTTTCCAAGATGCAGCAAAAGAGCGGTGGCATTGTATACGATTTTTTTCGTCAAAGCAAAACTATAACGCCTTGAAACTGCTCAAGTATGACATGTTGGAGGACGAAATTGTAAGTACCTACATATATTTGTGTTTTGGCACAAAATAAAGTTGATAAAGACGAAAACATTCTCGTTAGTAATTCTAAAATACTACACATATTAGTACTTGCGTACACCATTTCGTAATATTCAATATTTGTACATTTTGGGAGTTCGTGTGATCGTTTTGCAATTGGTTGCGTTGTATTATGAGATGCATTTCACTTTTCATTTTGTTATGTATTCACCTAATTTCATTTTCAAATATCTCTACACGCAACCCATACAAATTGGCACGAGACCATCGATCCTACATATTTTGTTCCCCTTAAGTAAAATTATTATTACTACAAGTTATTGCTGTCAACAAAACCATAACTGTTGTAATAATAGCAGGAATATTTGTGCCTTTTGTTTCTGCAGACCCAACAACACTAAGGAATAAGGAATGAGTTAGGGGTATAGTAATTACTTGGGAGTATCTTTAACCATGAGTGCATTTTCCAGGAAAGGGAAAGTATGACCTAGTAATGGTTCAATAAAGTAAATCCCAAATGTAGGCCTCATTTTAGTAAAATGATCACATACAAAAACAAATAGGTCACCAGCTTCACCAAATACGTAATAATTATAATACATATTGCGGTTAGTGGACGGCGACTTTTTGTCTATGGCACCATTTCATATGACCAGCATATGTTTTAGTTGTAGATAAGGTTTGTTGGGATAAGTATGTAACATGATACTGTAACTATTTTTATGACAGTTTACAGTCTTTCAACAACACAGATAATTTTGACTCTGAGACAATATATACTATCACGTACGTATGTCGATTATGGAAAATAGAATATACCACCACCGCTACACCAAATAAAAAAACTTTCAGCTTTCTGTCGTTTACTTAGGATTTTTGTCAAAAACGTGGTTGGATAAAATGTCGACAAGTTAGTGCTGAGTAAAAACTTGAGTTTAACTTTTATACTTGGAAAACAGTTCGGCTAACTCGCCAACTGGCGTATACGAGACAGGGAAGGGTGAGAAAGACAAACACATAATATTTTCATATATCTTTTTTTTATAAAACATGTTTCCGTTGAAACTTTTCGTGACGGAACGAAAGAAAAATAGTAAGCTAATTTCCCAGTTTTCTTTGTGTCACCTTCGCAAAGAAGGATTTTATTACACGACAGGAAGCTTACGGGCACCAGTCGACCTTGCCAAAAGTTTTCTCCAGCAGATTTTCCAGAAGCAACATCTCAGAATGCACGTGTAATTCTATTAGTAACATATAAAAAAACTATAAGGTTTACTTGGAAAGCATTATTGGTGTAAGTTAATGTATTTTCAATACAGCAACGTCACCAATATACACTAAACCCTAATAATTATGTCGATATCTATTTAGTAAAAGTCATATACAATGGCATCCTCCTAAAGAGTCGAGTGTGCATTTTTATGGAGTTTGTTTCCACTACAAGATCATCAAGTCATCATCTACTCCTACAACGTATAATAAGTATGCACGAGCGCCCAATAATCGTGTACCTATTTGAAGCCATCAAGAACGTAAAATTTAATTAAAATAGTCTCGTTGAAAGGTTAAAAATACTGAACAGCCATTCATTTCTTCCTCGTATATTATCTCAATCCAGCGGAAATATTGATGTTATTTTGTGCGTGTGAGAATTTGCGTCAATGTCTGCTTCCACTGAGTTATTCTTCCATTAACAGCTCAATTGCTAAGTAAATGGACTATTTTCCACGGAAAGAAAGTGTACACACATACAACCAGCAGACTTGCCCTCTGCGTTAAAAGGAAACGGCATCATAAACACATCTTTCCGCATCCACTTCCTTTTTCTGACGTCAAATAGAATACCCTACGACTACTCTACGCACTCCTGTGTATTAATGCATCTTTATGATCACGCACTGCCAGCGTTCGTTATAAAAGCACACAGTTGAGGAAACCACAGCATAATAATACCACAATCCTGAATGGCTGACGGTTCAATGAAAAGCTTCCTTTTTCACCCAGAAAGACCCTGACTTTAAAACAATAAGTGCAGCATATGCAACCTTTGAGAAAATCAATCCATTCAACAAAGCTCAAACGTTTATCTGTACATGATCCAAATACAACGTAAATCTGTCAATCTCCAACCACAAACATATGCACTTGTATATATACACACTAAAATCCTTGGCTTGAGTGACTGACTGCAAAAGAAACACTGTGAATAGTCTTTATACATACTCATCCTTAAACCGCTTGTTTTTACAATAATCTTCCCTTTTTAAAAGAATAATCTTCGTTTTCATGTGGTGTAATGCCCATCATCTTTCACAACCCTCCTCATTGACAAAATAAAATGTGTAGGTAAAATAGTAATGATGATAATCGCCTTGTTCTTAACACGTGATGAAAGTATTTACAACGTTTTCACATTTTTCTGCGTATCTGTGCAGTATGTTTTTTGAGTTTCTACAAAAAAGACTCGTTTTTTCTCATGAATGCTCAATACTCTCCTAAAGCTTTATATCTCCCTTCAGCTTTTCCTTAGCCGTCCCCATACTCATAAATTCTTTGGTTTTGTAAGAAAAGTACTTTTTGTGTTTTTTACATAATTTTCTGTTCACAACTACAAAAAGTACGTAAAACTGTTGTACTATTTATTATATTCTCCAGTTGCACCAAAAGTACTCTTAACATTCTGCTGCTGCAACGAGAAAACGGTGTTATGGTGCACCGTTTTTTTGTGATGATGCCTTCAAAATATAGAACACGTTTGTATGTGTACGTTAGAACGTGGAATTGTTGTTATTTTTCTATTCTCAAGAACCAGTCATGCTTCATACCACTCAACTCATCATTACTGCACGACTCTTTTGTTGGTTTCCCTGTACCGTAAATATTTTTGCTGGAATAGTCGTATAAACTTAAATGATGACACTATATGACTACTTATCTATATGCATAACAAATAAGTTGTTCAAACCTCCAAAATTTATGATTATTCTACGGTATTTTCTTTGTTCTCCCTGAGTGCACGCTTGCATGCACTTTGCAATGCGAGAATATTACGCATTCTTTATTTACTTGTAAAGGTTAAGGTTTAAATTTTCCCGTGGGAGGGGAGGTGACATAAACGATGGTGGGATTCTTCTTGAAAATATCAAAACTTTTTTTAGTTCTTTTCTTTTCCCTCTCTACTCCTACTCAATCTTCCAGGGTAAAGAGGATAATACTGTGTGTACGCTCAAGTTCTCTATAATAATAATAGCCGCTTCACGAGGCAAGATTATTTACAAAGAGAGAGAGCGTATATGTTCAGAAGGATTATCAGAGAGACCACCAAGTGATTTTCCCAAAAGATTTTTTTCTTCTTCATCAACACACATGATTCTACAACTGTAGTGTTTATACAGGCTTAAGAACACTAACGTCATACGTTTCAAGAGACTTTGAGAATGTGGAAAAATGAAAACAAAACTGACAGGTTCGACATTTGAAAAAATTTATTATTCACAACAACACGAGATTATATAGTCCCATGATACTGCAATGATGGTGTGGAGATGTTCATCATTTTTAGGTTATTAGGGAAATATGACGGCGTAAAATGGAGTTGACGTCTTAATCGTTAATTTGCTACGGGATTTCATTGCGAGTTTTATTCGTGACGTCTTATACATCGCTTTTACATGTAATACTAACTTACAAAGGTTTCTTGAAACGCACAATCAGCTTCCATTTTTATACGTCCGCGCGTACCCATTCCTATTTACACTCACTGAGAAAAACAAAAATGAAAAATCAATATTCAAGGTTAGCTATTCGTTCGTAGCTCTTGAACGTGGCCTTTTTCACTTACTCTTACCTGTGCTTTCCCACTCTTCTCACAATCAAACACAGCAACTGGAATCGGACAAAAGAAAGTCAGCAGGAGTTCTTTCTGTTTCATCACTCATTTATTTAAATTTTTCGAGCTATCCCCCTTATTCCTGTCCTATGACAGATGAAAGCTACGCATCATTTTAATAATGTCTCTGTTGCTGGATATTTAACCACAAGCCGAGCCCTTTAGTAGAGAACATTATGACCAGTAAACTTCAAATTTGCTTCATATTGTCTACAAGTATGAGTGGAATCAGACACACACACACACACACGCACACACTAGCAATATGCATACATCTGTCGTTGCCTTGAATTATGACGACATGCCAGTTTTAGTTGGTACAAGTTTGGAAAACGTATTAGGTAGACATTATCGTTTATTTCCAACCATCATTATTATTATCCACTCAAAAACCCTTCTACCTTATCAGTAATAAAATAATAGACTTGTTCGTAACTTAATGTTTAACGTAATCGTACAACTAGCTATCTATCTACGACGATCGAGTCCATATAAAATATCAAGGAAGAAAATGCAATACAGATATGCAAGTTACACGAACATAAGAATAGATAGAGACAGTCAATTGTTTAGTATCTGGCTGTTATTCGTATGCGTGGCAGTGTACCTCCCAGCAAGAGGCAATAAATGAATCATAATTGTAATACTGTAACCAGCTGAAGGACTACAAATGATGATGACAATAATAATAATAATGCAACGCAAGGTAAATTGCAATGAAAACAGCTTGTTGTGTGTCACAGGAAATAATAAAGGAACGCAAGATCGAATCTTTCTCTAGAATCACAACGACATTTCGTTTGATACGCAGTGTGTAGAACGTGTGTGTGTAGCTAATAGTCCCAACTCCCCCACCAACCTGCTCAAGCTTAGAGTTTGACATAATGTGATAAAGCTTTATATGGTCAACAGTCATCATCATCATCACCATCATCAGAGAGGAAATGACAAGATGACAGCCTGAATAGAAAAGAGTTTTTCTTTAATGTTGTGTGTGTACTCGTACTCTATGGCAGTATCATATATCGTGCTGGTGGTGTATATCCTCATATTTTAGCGTTCATCATCAGGCTGCGTTGAGCTGGCAAGCAGCGTGGCTGCGATGCGATGGTACGTGAACATTGGGAGAGAGATCATCATCATCCGGAGAAAATAAGTGTCATCATTAGTTCTTCATCTCTGAGCAGAGAGAACATATTAGTCCAATAAGGAAACAAGACAACAGTAAGGAACATCTCTGTCTTGCTGGTAATAATATCTTGTGACATGTTCAGAGATGATGAGACACTGCGCAGCGTCCCTCAGCTCTGTCGAAATTCTTAAGATATGGCTATCACTAGATTTCAGTAATATTTCATTTTGTCACTTGATCTTCATCTCATTCTCTTTCCAGTCCAGCTTAATTCACATACACGGTAAACTAAACGTTTTCATTACACTCGACTCACACAGCAACGTTTCACATCACTCGTCAAGCGTTATAACGTAATAAACCCTCAGAGAATGAAGTAGCGCGACAGTAACATGTCAGAGAGAGTGTCCGGCTTTCCAAGTTTTGGAAAGCTTTACAACAACTCGACTCTCGAGTACTACTCAAATTACCTTCTTCCTAGACCATAGCCATTGAGAATATTTCCCAATTTAGTTTGAACTTGTGTGTGTGTGTGTGTGGTTAGCTGTTCTGCTGATAATATAAGAAACCACAAATGAGTTAATGTATGACAGGTTCCAGTTTTAAAGAGCGTTGGTCATTTATTTCTGCCTTGCAATGTAGTTCTTTCTTATATCCCAAGAGCAATATGCAGGGAGCAGTATAGTTTTTGGCTACACCAACCAATATCATGTACCATTAAACGAGTAATCTTACCAGAAAGTATGATTTTATGTACCAAATATTAAGTAGCATTTCCATATCACGACCACTTGGCTTTATGATTCAAAGTATTCACCA
>JAHZNB010000070.1:0-25399 GCA_027744295.1 Callyntrura guangdongensis | reverse complement strand
CAAGAAAATTACTTAATGTGAAACATTTCCGTTGCAAATGTAACTGTCCATCGTTTTTGAAAGTTCCATCATCAGTTAATTTTGACTTAAGGATAGCGTCTTGCGAAAGGAATGCTATAAAAAGGTTAGTGTTAAATTCAAGGGGGAAGACTCGCTGTGTCGGAAGTGGTGTTGTGTCAAGCTGTAGCAGAGTAGCAAATCACATAATCATTATCATACTAAACGCAGTAGATTTCAGGGTTTTTATATTAGTTGAAATCTTTCCGCTGGCAAATTGTAGCAAATATAGTTAGGAAAAGTGAAGAGATATGAAGCAAGCATGACAATTTCACGTATGTCAAGTTGTGCAAAAGCTCCGAAAATTTGAACTAAGTCGATATGTACGCCATGTACACACAAATTTAAATTTATTGTGATTTACTATTGGACAATTGATCGATCCGTTGATGTGACATTAGCATTAATAAACTCGCCTGCTATAATTGCAGAGCTAAAAGGGCGCGATCATTCTTCTTGCATGCCGAGATAAAATTCGCTTTCGAATGAGCCGTCACACGGTATGCAATGATCGAGTGAAAGTGCTTTCAACTGCTCCCTTGGTTGCCCGACATGGCTCAAAATCTATGGTCCTCTATTGCTGAGACAAGTTTCGTTGAATTTGGTCAAAACGCGTATGATCAGGAGCGTGCTCACGGAGACAGATGTAATAGTAAAAACATTGGATCGCCCTTTCTCCACTAGTGACTAGTGATTTCAAGTTACCGCAGAATTACCTGCAAAATGCTCCAGTCATTCGTGTATTAGAACCCGGAATCGTCTCGAATAAACGGTTTCAATTACATATAATCTGGTTCATTTTATTTTGATTTGAATTGTGTACCTTAATTTCACAGTAGTTACTATTTACTATGAATGAAATTAACAGGTCTAAAGAAAATACCTTCCGCCGAATCTGTTTGGGAGCCGCAAGTCATGCTTTGCCAATGAAAGACCAACCAGTATACCGATCGATAATGTGTATATGCCAGTGGTGAAACAAGTTATGATATCGCAACACTAAAATATCTAAGCATTACATGAGAAAATGAGAAGTATTATAAACGTTTTGTTATAATAAACTAATATTAAATGAACCAGTGCAATGGAATCTATTTTCTTGGGGTGTTAACAAGTTGTATACTGTTTTTAATTTATATTAATGGCATGGCATAATGGCATTGACTTGACGCTATTGCTTGTGCACTGTTACATTTCAGGATCACTTTGGGAGAAGAAAATGATCGATGAGATCTGATGCAATGAAGATACTAACGAATATTTTTTAGATAACAAAATCATGCACAAGAGCAAATCTTTCGGAAATGGAAGATAAGATGTATGAATCAAACTACCAAGCGCTTTTTTATATTGTGTAGACTGTGAAAAATAATTCTTATGACAGGAGAACTGATCTGTCTAACATCGATGTGCTGCTTCTGTGTCATTCCATATAGGGCACAGAAAGAGATATATATATATTTTAGCACAGGGATCGATATTACCACCAATCTTCATGCATTCGTTTTCGTTTCCTCATTAAATTCTCCGCGTATTTTACCATTTAAGCTTTTTACAGAGATTTTTAAAGCTTTAAATGGCAAAAATACATGGGATTTTTTAAACGAAGAATGCGAAACGGGGATACGAAAATGGTGAAACTGACCCTAAAGACTATCAATAAGTTAATAATTTTCCCTCTTTACCGCGATTCGATCCAATATTATATAGGCAACTGTCAGTCTAAACAACAGTTTTAGACGTCGTAACGCAAAGATATATATAAATAAGCAAACTTTTTTATGTTTAAGAACACTAGAAATTCACGTCCAGTTTCGCCAAAATGTCATTAAAAATATTACTGTGCGCTTCGATTGGTTCCACACTCCTCCTCCTTCTTCTTCCTTCCCCAATAACACCAGTGGCTGCTAATGGAACGAAAAGAAAAAATAAAGGCACAAAAAGTAGCAAAGCAATTACTCCAATAGGGAAAACTGCAAATGGTAACACCACAGGGGATAATGCAACGCCTAGTTTTCCTATTACAGCTATGAGCAGGACCACCAAGACCAAAACAAGTGTGAAAATAAGCTTCCCAATTTTTAAAGCCTTTGTTGCCACCACGGTTTTAGAGAACACTTTGTCTTCCACTTCAAATGACGAATCTTCCCCGCCATGTTTGTGGGAATGGTACTGGTGGTAGTGGCTTGGTGCATGGGCCTTATCAAAATTGAAATATGCATCTCTCAGTAATTACATGTACATCTCTAAGTGTGAATATGCATTTTATTTTAATAGCTTCTTACATTGTGAAAAGTTTGATGTCCCTCGTGGTGGTACAAATGATTTGACGAATCGTAGTAGTAGCCATTATTTTCAGTCTGTGGTTGGTGTGAAACAGGTACCGATAGGTGAGTGACTGGATTTGGAAAACCAGAATCTGGACTAGGTAACTGTGAGTCCACTCGTCTTGACGGTTGCAGCTAATAACAACATTAAAAAGCGAGAAAAAACTGTTGAACATACATCATAAAACCCGGTTTGGATCGACTTACAATTAGAGCTATGCTACCTTACAAAAAATCTTAATTCTACTGGAAGTGAAACTGACTTGCTAATTTCAAATTTGTTTTATACTTCCGCTATAGTACTTTTGCGTTTGCTGCTGAAAAAGTAACTGAAAATCTGATCAATTCGTGGGTTATTATAAGTTATAAATAAACCTCCATCCATAAAATTATGAATGAAGCACAGATAAAAAATATGTAATAACGCGCCTTTTTAGAATTGGAATGTACTCTGAACAAAATTGAAATTGTAGTTCTATGGCACATACCTTTCCGGCATAACTGGCCGGCACGTTGCGTAACGTCCATAGAGAACTTTCACTGGTTGTCGTTGCTGAAGATGCGTTGTTGGCATTTGAGGAGAATTTCGCCAGCGGTGTAGAATAATATGCCGTTCTGGTGGATGCCGCAACAATGGAAGAGATGGCTATTGAGGATGCAAATATTAGCATTCCCAATACAAACTTAGGAACAATAAGCCGAGCACCGAAATTCGTAAACAAAAAACCGGACATGATGCACGACAAAACTTTGCCTTGATTCTCATAAAACAAACGTTTGTTTTTAGAGAACTTCTACTTTTTTAAATTTGCTAACCGTCGTAAACAGTTTTCGCGATGCACTAGCGTTTCATGCCTAACGAATCAACGTACAAGTTCACTTGTGAACTGAATAAACCTTCACCAAAGAACACACAGGGTTAATGAGAAAAAAGGTAGGTTTAACACATGGCCAAATATGTACAATAGATTTTTATGGCCTACTTATGTAGGTTACGGTTGATGATTGTTAGTAACTGTTAAGGAGTGAAAATAGATGAGAGGTTTATATCGCTTCAATTGACAATTTGTGAAAATCACTGCCAGCAGCAGCAGTGTACATGCTTAACAAACAATAATTAATGTAACCGAAAGTGAAACACGGAATACGGACACATTTATCTAAAAAATGATTTATACATGCATGCAAAAGCTTTGTCATAATTTTATTATCTCGCGAGAAGAACATCTTATCATACTTCATCATGCTATAACCATTTTATTTTCCAATCTCAGCGCGGTGTTTTACTGATTATAGCCTACGGCGTTTTCTTTCGATCGTAAAACGAGTCGCCTCTATGCATTTTTACTTCGTGTTGCCGCTTCTAAAATCTAATACGTTCACAGTAAAATTCGAAAAAAACGTACAATATGCAGTTAAATTGACGGAAGCATAAAAATAACAACAATGCTTGTAGAAGATAAAATTTCACCAACATTTAGACTCGCATCATTTTTATATTCTGAATTTTACATTGTACTTGCAAATTTGTGTCATTCATTTATTAGAATACGCTTGCAGGTCATACACCAAACTGTGATACGTAAAATCCCAATAATGTTACCCCTGCGATTTCAACGCATTTGTCACTCAAGAGGTAATATTCTCACTGTGAATGCAAATGTAAAACGTTTTCTCTATTTATAAGCTTCAAATCTTGAAACTGATGAATGTTTTTTTTTTTCAAATGACGTGCTCCCGGGAGTCGGAGCTTAAGGACACAGATTTATGAGATTTATATATACTGCGTTGCGGTAGTAGACCTTTTGGGTGCTTATATATACATGATCGTGGCCACTATCTTTAAGTATAAAAAATGATGGTTTTTTGAAGAATATTACAGCCACCACTTCAACTTTCAGCGGCATGTGTAACAACAAATGGCTATTCTCGCTTTCAAGTGCATTGTTCCATTAATAGGTTCTTTGTTATTTATTATAACGTACAACCTGAAGTCTCGAAATACCTAAAAATGAAAATGTCGAATATACTTTAAAATGCCTAAATACATTGACATTGATACTGACAGTTTTATGAAACTAACAGGTAAATAGAGAAAAACAATAAATAGAAACAGCAAATGTGCCACTGTGTCATTTAAGCACTTGACTATATAGTCAAATCCCTCTCCCTTCGCTCACTCCAACTTAGACATAGCTCTTTCCGTGGTAGAAGAGTTCATGACTAGACAGAATTGCGGATAAATCTGGTTTTACTTTTTTTTATAGTAATTGCAGGAACATCGAAACTGCATATCATAGCATTATGTAGTTATCAATGTTATCATGATGATTTTCTTATTTAATACCTGTCGACAGACAGATATAATGATTTGGGGAATCGTGTCTAATTTCTGGTGCCAAAATTTAGAAGAAATCACCAGATTTTTATGATAGTTTCTTTAATAAATACTAATAACTGTTCGTGCAGGCAGATCACGTAATTTGATAGGGAGGAAATAAAATGGATGTATGATATTAGTAGTAGTGTGTATTTTTGGTCCAAATATGGTACACTTAATAATTTACACTAAATTGGCAACTAAATTTTTCCAGATTCATAATTTTTATTGCGACTTTAGTTTTAAAACAGTTTTTTCTTGAGATTTTTGTCTTTATGAAACAGGTGAATCTACCAGTTGCCTAATTTCACGTCTGAAGGACGTAGATCGCTAGCTTCCAGGTAGATTGGACGAGAAAATTCGGAAAGCATCAAATGGAGGAACAGGACCTAATATAAGTTATAATATTGGCAAAATTGGTATCAAGATTTCTCGAAAACATTTTTCTCTATGCCATACAAATTACCGGCTATAATACAATTCACAGTACGGCAATTACAGAGACAAAAATTTTTTACGTTCCATAAATACCCCCGTTCCAAGTCCACCGTCTCGTTACTATCTTTGGGTAAGCTTCTGTCATGTTTCATACTATTCTATTTGCAAGTTTTGTTAGGCTCTTTGCATTGCATGTTTAATATTGCATAAAGGCTGCGTGTTAGTTTCATTATCAATAGATTAGATATCAGAGGTAAGATTTCTAAAGCTAAGCTAATCGGCAAAATTGGTATCAAGATTTCTCGAAAACATTTTTCGCTATGCCATACAAATTACCGGCTATAATACAATTCACAGTACGGCAATTACAGAGACAAAAATTGTTTGCGTTCCATAAATACCCCCGTTCTAAGTCCATCGTCTCGTTACTATCTTTAGGTAAGCTTCTGTCATGTTTCATACTATTCTATTTGCAAGTTTTGTTATGGGCTCTTTGCATTGCATGTTTAATATTGCATAAAGGCTGCGTGTTAGTTTCATTATCAATAGATTAGATATCAGAGGTAAGATTTCTAAAGCTAAGCTAAATATCGGGTTTTAAGTTAGGGTTACGTAGTAAATGGTATTTAGGACGTAATTAGATAGAATACATACAGCATAGAAATTACATGGTACTACAATCAAGACTTTAGTACTCTGAATTTTCTTGGTAGCGGCTAAATGAAATTGTTATCTTGTTCTACGAGTTGCGTGATCCTAAAACAGATAGGTATTTGTTTTTGAGTTTTGATGTATTTGTCCTGAACAAGTTTTGTAACAAGTTAACATTCGATAGATGATTTTTCAATAATTCAAATTCAACGAATGGTAGACAAAACTTTTTTTGCAACTGCAAACATATCTACGCCACACCACTTATAGAAAACAAAAAGTGACTAAGGAAGCTGCTAAATGTCAGACGGATTGGGCGAAATAATTATTTTCGATTGCGAACCTTTTTCCTGTAAATAATTATTGGGTATACTGTCATTACATCACTTGACCCAAAATGTTTTACGGAGTAAACAAACTCAGCAAATATAAAAGCTTAAATTATTTAACTCTGATTGACATTTCATCCATTTCCCTTTTGGGAGTCATCTTGAGATATTTTATCCACAATCTATCCAAGATTTGTATTTTTTACCGATCACTTTCATTGCACTTCCAGTGGTGATTCAAGATGCCGGATGCTCAAGGAGGCGATGCTCGATACAAGAACAAAAAGTACTTGGTTACTGGAGCTGGACGGGGTATTGTGAGATTTTCTTACTCAAACGTGCTATTTTTTTATAGCGCACTATCGTATATTCTTAGAAGTTCTATAAAAAATAATAACATGTGAAAATTCTGTTTCGTTTTGGTAAGGTATCGGAAAAGCTGTAGTAATTGAACTTTGCTCACTTGGAGCGACTGTGTACGCATTGTCAAAAAACTCTAAAAATCTTAAAACATTAAAGGAAGAATTTCCTATGGTCATCCCAATATGCGTTGATTTGTCAGACTGGTACGATACGAGAAATGCTTTAGATTCATTAGAACCGGTAGACTGTCTCATCAACAACGCAGCAGTGTTCCACCCAGGGGGATTTATGGACTTGCAGCCAAACGACTTTGACAAGTAAGACAAGTATTTCAAAAGATTTTTTAACTCATTTGATTGCTGTTAATGGTGTTGATTGGTTTTGTTTCTTGCAAATTCTTGCAGTATGATGAATGTAAATTTGAAATCTGTGATCAATGTCAGTCAAATAATTGCCACAAAAATGATTGAAAATGGAAAAGGTGGATCCATTGTAAACATTTCTTCAATTGTACGTGCCTATTTATAATATTATGCATTTAGCTTTACAATATTTACAGAACAATTTATGCTTTTTTACTAAACACCTCTCTGTTAAACCCTAATCTCACAGGCAGGCAGAAAGGCACACGTTGGAGGAGTCGCTTACGGATGCACAAAAGCTGCAATGGAATTACTAACAAAGGCCATGGCTATTGAGTTAGGGCCACACAGCATCCGAGTGAATTCGGTTTGTCCCTACGAGCAAAGAAGGATAAATGCTCATTTTTATATATTTATATATATTATATTATAATTATTATATTATATAATATTATATAATTTATATATTTATATATATTTATATTTAGGATATTTAAATGCTCGCAGGTTTGTCCGGCTGCTGTGGAAACTGATATGCTTCGTCAGGCTTTGGTCCACTTGGATAAAGACAAGTCAGAACAACTTATGTCTGTACTAGAAAATAGAACGCCAACGAAGTCTGTTTATATGCCAATGAAGGATGTTGTGAACACAATCCTGTTTTTGGGATCCAATACTACATCACAAATTACTGGTGAGAGCCTGGCAGTTGACGGTGGCTACCTTGTAAACTAATATAGTCAACTAGACTAATCAATAGATTCTTACTAAGATTTTTACATCTCTCTTCATTTATCGGATTTCTGTCAATATAACTATTTTATTATACATGTTTTATGCTTGAATATCTTCATAAAATAAACGCTTAATAAAAAAGTATACACAATTTTTGTTTTTAAGTTTTTTATGGCCGAGCTGCCAGATTTAAACGTAATGCTAGTAAAATTGTTTGTCAAATTGTGTAATTTTAAATTGTGTTATTTTAAACAATTAAGGTTTATTTTGTCGCCGAAAAAAATCTCACAAAATCACAAATAAACTTGTCACATCTAGCGTCTAACATTTTAACAATAGCTGCCGAGACTTTTCTGATTCGCTTGCGCGTTCTCTACAAGCTTTCCATTCTTGTCATGAGTACACAGCATTGGACCAAATCCTTGATTTCGATTATCATTCAATTGTAACATTGTCATGCACGTTAAAAAGAAAACAATACAGCATACTACGATGTAAACAGTTAAAGCGCCTTTCTGGAAGTTTTGTTCTTTCTAATAAAATGAAACAAGAAGAAATTATAACAAATGCAATAAATGTACAATCTGGTAAAATGTAAAAGTTAATTAATTAGCACATGGGATTATCTTTACCCGGTATTCATCATCAAAAACCATTCTTTTATCTACCAAAACTGGCATAATCACCGGAAAATAATTTCTGTGTACTTTCATTTGCTTATCAAACTGCATCACATGCATCTATAAAAAACAAAATTTGGAGTTTGAAATTTTTAGAATGACTTTTTAGAAAGGATTTGCTGAGTGTATAGTAAACTGTAACTTCTAACTGTCATGTATATATGAAACGCAACATCTACAATTCCCCACAAAGTTAAGATTAGAGGAGCAATGTGATTTCCAATAGCATTAAATCCTTTCTCGTCCAAAACTGACCGAAAGGAACTTGGTGAGGCGGGTATCAAGTACGAAAAAATGCAGATAATAACTGAAAAGATAAATAATTATTAAAATAATTTTTGTATTTGGGGGTATTATAATACATTTCTTATGCTTACGACTGCCGTAACCGGTAGCCCATCCTACTATGAAATGCGCCCATATAATCACTTTGCGGTGTGCAATCGATTCCGGACGAAGAGAACCAATGAGGATTTGAAATATCAATAAAACTATAATGATTATTCCAGATACTCTGTGAAAGCCGGCGGCACGTGTCAGACTATATCCTAGAAGTGGTCTTTGACGACTCAAGGCTACGAGACCGGTTATGTGCAGACACATTATGGGCAGTATTACAAGAACATGTACCTGTGAAATAAAGTAAATGAAGACATGCAAATATGAATTTTCTCTTTAAAAAATCCCTATTATTTTGTGTACACCTTCGAAACAAAAATTACTCACAATGTACCACAACTTTATTGGGATATGGGCTTCCCCTTTTCCAGTAGTTGGCAGAGGACCTTTGCGGTAGCGTGACATATATGCAGAAATCGGCATAATTACTGTTGTACACAATGTAGTTACAACGCTATGCCATTGACGAATACCCTTAAATTGTAGTAATCATACAGTGTTACCAATGTGAATATTTTATTTTTTCATCTGTCATAAGACGTTTCAACAAGTCGACTCACGTAAACGATTTTACCCGCATCAGTCTCAATACACAAACCAAGTTTGTCGTAATCAGTAGCCGAGTTTTTTGAACTGCAGATGCTGTCATCATACAGTGTTGCTGTGTCTTCGTCTGATCTAAGATTGTTTTTGTAGACATATACAAGTATTAAATATTAGTGTACTTTATAACCAGCCTACTTTATGATGAGCAACATAATATGGTGAACCCTTTGAGATGGAGTGCTTTTACATGAAATGACTTCGCAGTAATGGCCTATTAAATGAAAGACTTCGCCCATCGTTTTTTGAGTCAGTAGCTTTATTAGCATCTTTGACCATCTGAGCGGTTGGTGCTTTTGGACATTCACAGTTTTCCAATAGCTGATTCTCCCGGAAAGTAATATAATCCATGTATCCAACTTTGAAAAGTTCCAAATCAGCATTGTCAAAAGAGTCTGGATTGGATTCGCACACTGGTAACGTTTTGATTGTCGCAAATACCATCCTCGTATCACTGACTTTTGCCGTACATCTTCCCCCAAAGACAATAAAATTGTCAGACTGCTGCGCCTTACAAGTAGCTCTTTTCTTCACTACCTCAAAATCTTGATAGATGGATTTCCCGTCTGTGCTCGCTTTCCATCTATTACTGATCCACTTCTGTTCTGCTTCAAGTGTTATTCCGTCTGAGTCACTTTGAGGGGTTTTCCGAAGCCAAGTGGAATTTTCATAACGAACTTCCTTGTGGCACACAATATTTTCAAAATGAGGAGCCGCTGCTCCATAATATTTAGGTTCGAACCACTTGGTAGTGTAAATCAGCGGTCCCAACTTGTTTGCAGAGCTGTCTACAACCGAAAAAGGTTGAACGTTGGCGTAAGGCTGCCATGAACTGGGACTAGTTGCTGCCCTGAAAATTATTGTATTGTTTTAAAGCAAGTTTTTAGGTGAATGAAAAAGCTATAGGTACTTGGATTTTGATTAGACCAAATGGTAAAGCTTTTTTTTACATGAATCTAAACTGTTTTGGTTTGTTGCAATAATTGTGATTTAGTTTCCAAAGGAGGTTGACCTCTGAAAATGTGGGCGCTTTTAGTGTAGGATTTGTATAAATAAACATGTTAGGGACATGCGAGACGTCAATAGGAGCTGCAGAACAAGGAACAAAGTTGGCAGCATTTTCCCATGCTAGGCATTGATTAATCCCAGTAGTGTAATTGAAAAATTCTCCTACAGATTCGTTCGTGTCAGTTAACGCCCATACCGCGAGTGCAGTAAACACGCCAGAAGTTTTAACATTCAGCCTAAGCCAACCATAAAGTTGAGATGATCCACTTGGAAATTGTTGGTCCACTAAATATGCTCGTATTTTTAGTCCGTCTTTGTGCGCCAGAGGGGATAAACCATGGTTGGCACCCCAAAGTGTATTTAACGGATGACTGTAGTGGATATAGTATCCCATAGATCTTAAGCCCAATTTTTTTAAATTCCCATCATCGTAACCGATGCCCGCACAAAAGGACTCTTCAATCGTTACCGTTGGATGTACACAAGAAATAATTACGAATACAGCAATAAAAATCTTAGTACATAATGTCATTTTCTTAAATTTATAATAGTTATGATACATCCAATCGGAAACCATTTCTGCCGCTTCACCCAGTTAAATGAAATAAGTACAAATTGAATGAAAAGTTTGTTATCGTAATTTTTATTGAAAACTCGTTCACGAACTATGAAATCTTGAAAATTACTCGTAGTGACAATAAAAGAAAGTCAGAAAGATACAAATTCAAGCATATTTATATTTATTTAAAATTTAAAAAAACTATTATAGACTATGTCACCGTCACCAACCACTTTATTTAATATTACGCAACTATGAATCTATTTGGGAACATGTAGAGTCAGAACCAGATGGATTTCGCAGGGATCCGTCCAATTGATGCGTGCAAGTCATTTCTCCAAAACCGTAATACAAATGGTCATGAAGAGCTTGATATAACGAAACTACTGACACGCTAAATGTAATACATGACACCAAACCATATATAAGTAGGGCACCCCTCTGAAACCAGATATCTTTCTAAAAAAACATTTTGAAACAATGATAAGCTCACAATGTTAATAGAAGGGTACTACTACATACTAAACGAGACTATCGTTTTATTTTGCCATTCTGCCATTAGATAATTTTACTAACTTGATAAATGCCAAGGCCCATGTCTTCTCTGTTGGCTGTTGATAACAAAGGGATAATGATAGGAAATACGGCTCTGCTACCCATTCCTGATTTATAGTCCCGACATTTTATACGAATCTATAAAAACCATTTACTCTGATTTTAAAATATAAAATATATTAAAGTTGACTATTGTAATTGTACCAGGAGTTGCTTACCGTAATAAATATATGGAACAATACACTAAATACAAACCACCCAATGATCAAGATCGAAACTGTGGATGTTATTAATTTTCCAAAGTTTGGATTTAAAATACTACTGCTCGAGGTCGGTGATGCCGGAATTTGGCTGGAGAGAATACATAGTACAACTATGGAGCAGCAATATACATTTTATTAAATTAAAGATTTCTGCGACTTTATAAAGCTCAGTTAGAAACGTTAGTAAATTATTTTCAAGTTATTGATGAGACAGATCAATTGAACGCTTTAAATATATGTGATCAGACAAAGATGTCGCAGACACAAGTCAATATACTATAATTGATTTTCCGATTCTCTGAGAATATTTTCGTATTATTGGCACACTAAAAAACTGCATGACACTAAGCTCGATTTCTTAGCAGCAGAAAAACCATGTACTTTTTTTTTAAAAAAAAAACTTTATATGGTCTAGCCTCGGTGACCTTGACACAAATTACAAAATTTGGAGTACAGGGTAATAGTATGCTCATTTTACGCTTGTAGTAATAATACAATAACCACGTAATATTGTTATCATTTGCAAAACCGTTGAATGACTAAACTAGTTTGGTGGTTATTAATTTTTTTAAAGATTGTGCTCGTTAGTATTTTCGTACCTACTCCACAACATGTTAAATACCAGCTCGAATAAATTATTTAACAATAATTATTATTAGTGGTCGTAGTGTGTTATAGGCATACGTTCAAAAACATGCATAGCTATTCCGCCAACCCAATGAATAAATATCATTATTCTTCTCAATGTCAGATTCATAGGTCTCAGTAAACCCGTGATGAACTGGAAAGGAATTATTGCAAACGTTGCCAGTCCTATAGTTCTATGAAGTTTCGCCGACTGCGTGTAACTGTATCCAAGAACATCAGTTTGCCTTGAAATTGTTGCCAGACCACTAGCATACATCCAAATGGCAGGAAACACCATAAGAACGTGAGTCTGGAGTGAAAAAATTATCGTTTTTAACACCCTAAATCAAATGTCTTTCGTCACCCCTTAAGGTTTTCTGAGTATGTTAACATACAATGTACCAGGTTTTTACAGGCACATGTCCTTCTTTTAACATCATTTCTCCTTTATTATATCTTGCAATAAACAGGGAAATCGGGGTGATAATTAGTGTAACGCACAAACTAGTAACACCATGCCACTGACGGACTCCGTACACTAATTTGCCAACTGTATTGTAAATACATATGCCGCCTCTAGTTTGCTCCTCTTTTTCTAGCTTGTCGATACGCAGACATTCCTCGGGAATATCTGAGAAAAAATAAGAACACCGCTACAATATTCAATATTGTTGAAATAATGCAGATAAATAAATATGCATACGTGTCGTCACTAGTTTATGTTACATACTCGGATTTTCTTCACGATCCTCTAACTCTTCAGTTGCTCGAGTTTTAGCTATACCACATTCACAAGAACCTTTTAGTCGGGCTAACCATTTATCCATATATGTTTTATAATCATCCTGTTTAGAGAAAAAGGTATCGCCAACGGGTGAATTTTGGCCTCTACACCCCATATCTATTGTGGAGGGTTTAGCATCGACATATCGACAGTTGGAGGAGCATTGTGGTCCATGTACTCCTTCTATGCATCTACCAGCGTATAGGCTTTCCCCCTGGACATGTAATCTTTCTTTTAGTAGTTGACTTTTTAATGTAATTTAAAGAAAGAAAATTCAGCTACTAAAAAGTCGTTACCACGTATGGAACGTTGGCCATGCAAGTGGAACGCTTTATCACTGCTACGTTATCCTCGAAGGGTTTTCCGTAATTCCAATTTTGATTAAACCATTCAGGAAAAAGAGTTGATGTAGTTGTCGTGAAGATCCATGAACCCCCTTCATCTGGTACGCTTTGTCCGCACGCGAGGGGCATTGTGGAGGGTTCAACTCTCGAAGGATAACCGTAATAACTAGGATGGAACCATCTAGAAACATTGGCTGTATGCCCCCATTCTACAAATGCCATGTTCGGAGTAGTCGGTTTAGTAGTGTATACCCAATTTCCAGCCCATTTATTTTCCCAGAATCGTATTCCACTAGTTATGATCCTAATTAGAAATAATTTCAAACTTGTAACGAACTGTCAATGTCAGTGAATCAAATTTTGGTTGATGATTAAAGAGGCTTTTTCTTATACAAATTCCAATTTCCAATAATGCCTTGTATAACGTACATAAACCTAAACTTTTGGGGTCTGTCACAGTAGGACTGAGGAGAAGTTCGCCACAAAAGGGAAACTGCACTTATCCTTTTGTCAGCATTGTCATGAACTTTTGCCATTTTAAAATTTTTTTCACTGTCACGTATAATTGCTAGATCAGCATAAACAAAACTGTCTGGAACCTGCACGTACAGAAACATACCGTGATTAGGTGGTACTATATTAGTATTATTTTTTGTTTAAAATGAATTTCATACGCACAAATTGGTAAAATGCAAAATTACGGTAGCACTATCAATTGGCAATGCAGAGCATGGAATATAAGATTCCGTGAACAAGGTGTAGCCCTTTACTTTTGAATCTTTACAACTGAACGAAATATCCGGAGAGTAAACGAAATTCCCGTACACTTCATAATTTTCTGTTACTGCCCACACAACCAAATAATGAAAATATATTTTGTCTGGTCTGGTAATTTCCAGGTGGAGGTAGCCATTCAGAACATCGCCTGTAAAAAAAAATTTGTTTTAAAATCATGAAATATTACCTAACCTAACTTAACCTAAATTATCAATTTAAAAAAAAAATTGAAAAAAATAGCAAAGGGTCCCCTCTGCTAATAGCCACGATGTATTAAACCGTACCTGTATTGACATCTTTTACAAAATTTATTTTGAAATCCGTGGGATTATTATTTCTTGACTGCTCAGTAGTTGCTGATGCACCCCAGAAGGAGTGCGTCCAATCGGCGTTAACAGGATAGAGTCGATCCCATCCTATAGTTCGAAGACCTCTTAAACCGTCATTTTTTTTGTCAATCAGATAATATCCTGTTCCAGAACACATGGATTCTATGAGAGACGCAACAGAGGAAATGGTTTGCATTATCAAAACAGTTCTCAAAACACTGGCAAATTTTCCTCGAGTAGATTGTAGCATGCTGTGGAAATTCAAAACAGATTTTCCTAGAACTCCATCTTTCCTCTGAGTAGGTTTTTATGCGCGAATTCTCATGACAAAGGACAAAAATGATACAAAAATTTACAAAAATATGCTGTATAATTTGTTTACTTTTTACATTTTTACTTATCATTTGTCACATACGCTAACAGAACAATAGAAAACATAACATCCCCCACCCGCCATTCAAAATAGACTTCAGGCAAAGTTCCCATAACACACGCACACTTTATTGTCCTTGGTGATCAATTCTGATATGACTCTGATCGCTTCTCAAGCCTCTCTTCTCTCTAAAACCCCAACTCACCCGAAACAGAAGCAACAAAGATACGGCTGGATAGTAAAAAATAGCTAGGTACGGCCAACGAACGATGACCATCAAGGGGCTAAGGGCTGGTTAGCAGTTTATAAATATGAATAGGTCATGAGGAATTTTTTATCAATATTTTTTTCAGACAAATCCTCAATTATTCACGAATCTGCCTGTCTGGATGAATAAAATAAAAAAAGCTACCAAAACCGATTAAATATAGTACTTATTAATAAAATGGTGAAGAACGTTCAAATAGTGATAGTGAAAATCAAGTTACATAGAAGCCCATAGAATACGTGTATCGGTTGTATTTGTATACAACAGTCAACCAATAGGTGACTTTTATATTTGCTTGTATAAGGTCAATCGTAAAAGTTATTGGCAGCATTTTTAGTTGTCCAGAAAGTGGGGCATAGTGAGAATAATACGCTTTTAAAACGGTTAAGAATGTTACTCCACAATAAATGCTTGTATATGTATAATCATATCCTACAATTATTAATGACAGCATCATGTAGTAGGTAGTAAACCTAAGCCTTTGAATTTTTAAACATACGATTGATTCGGTTGTCAATTTTTATTGTTCACATATTTGATACAGAACTGCTTAGATATTCGATTACAGTGTCTGGATTTGTGAATTTAGAGTTATATCTCTTACATTACTTTTTACTTTAGACAACAATTTGCATCTACGTCGCCTCCAAACGTGGGAAACTTGGCTTATTTGACACTGACGAGTCAATAATGTAACTGTCAACTGTGATGAAAATCGAGCTGGGTGCCATTTTCTTTAATTGTGCATTGTCATTTGCTTAAAATGATAACGACGTCTATGACAGTATTTAAGAACCGAAGTTGATATGCCTGTTGTTGGAGGAAAACGTTTACTGTCATTTACATGGTTTACTCAAATCGCATTTTATGGAAATTATAAATGCTGCTACTGTGTTCTTTATTTTAATACATTGTCTGATACCTGCCAACCTGCCTGATTCTGTTAACATACCCATGACCAACAACACCATGCGACCAAGCGCAAATTGTGATAATGCTGTTGAATTTTTCTACATTATGACTGCATGTACGATATGAGCACCGTCGTCATCATGATCATCATCAGCACATTATCATCCTCATCATAAACGGCATACAGACCACCAACCAACAAAACCAACCACCTGAAAAGCTTCACTATCAAACAACACATTTCTGTTTTGAGTCATGCATTGCCACCTACAGTCTGCTATTTCCTTGATTGCCACCGCACTGCCACCATCAGTACTAGCTCGATACCACCATCTCAGCCACCTCCTGAGCGGTGGGATTGTTCAGATTTTTATTCATTGGCAAACAGATGAGATACAGTGGCTCGCTATCAAATAAACTGCAACAGCGCCAGCAGTCATCGTTTTTATTACTGCGTGATATGATAGGTTTTTCCTTTCTGTTGTACACGAAAATATCATTCATTTGTGAATTCCGTATACGTAATTTGTGTATCCATCCAGTGAAAAATTGATTTTGACGTTTCCTCAACACTTCTTCCATCCGAACAAGGTAGGTAAACATTTTCCACGTAAATATAATACCAACATTTTGACATGACATACGGCACTTCTTGTAGAAAGATATTTTCGGAACTGCCAGTCGTGGTCATAGGTCTGATTCTCCTAAACGTTTACCCATTATTACTGGGATACAAATGACGTATTACGTAGTGAACGAACATTATGCTTGTTGAAATGTGATTGGCATGATCCTGATTTGAGAATAGATCCTTGTGAACTGAAGTTTCTCTAATAGAAATAAAGACGGTACCAAATATTGCCAAAGTAAAATCTAAAAAAAGTAATTTAAATAAATTTTTGCTACTGTTGACTGCCTATTGCTTGACAGTTGTTGCTTTCCCTAGTTTGTCATAATTAGCAACACGAGTACGAGTATTTTTCAGATCTATCTCGGTAATCTATTACTTATGTGCACTTTTCATTGTCGGTATTTTTGCTGAAACGCAACGTAATAAATTACATCTCACGAGAAACTTATCACGGAAAGGAAACACGTGGAGCAGCGAGATATGTATATATACAAATATACATTTGTAAACATAAAGTTTTATTTAAATGACATGCTTAAGGATTCGTCCTAGTCAGCAGAAGACAATTTCAAAATCTATATGTGCCACCGATAACCAACATTATCCAGGAAGTAATTAAAGTAGAGTGAAAAGAGCGCGACGCTATAAATTTTAAAAAGCTGAAAGCAAACAAGAACCTTTAAAAATTTTACAATCTTTTAAGTCCAAACTGCATTTGATTTTTTTGTATTCCTAGAAGTAATTGTTCTATTGAATTGAAAACTGATGTTAAAAACAGTAATACGCACAACCAATGTAGGTACTCGTAAGTCGTAAAACTTCCATAGAACTCTGAAAAGCATTAGGACTAATTGCATTAGCATTAATTTAGTGATAACGATAACACAACGAATAATTTATTATTATTACATATTTATGTAAATTGTGATGTTTACTGTATTTTTTAATTATAAATAGAGAGAGCGTCAAACTCTTTATGGAACAATCATAATCCGGCTGGCTGTACGATAAATTTATACATACACACATATACATGCATCTGTAGAACAATGGATTTTGAACATGGAGCTGGTGACGTCAACAATACTAAACTGGAAAAAATGTATGAAAATTTGGCAAATATCACCAAGCAGTTGGCCATTTTACAGGGATTTATAACTAGCAAATTCGGTAATTTGTATAAGTCAGTTTTAGAAAATAATAATTATTACCTTTACATATTTTGGACATGCGATCGGAAGCTTGATCCATGACTGATAACCAGTTTGACCCTGATTTAATATTGCAGGTCATGAGTACACTTCTTTCTGTCAGTTTTCTGAAGCACCTTCTGCCGTCGATCCAGGTTATCCTTCATTGGTGGATACCACCTCAATGCATGAGGACGCTGAAGATTACGAAAAAATGCCAAATTTGGTGAGCCAAGAAAGTCCGTCCCGTACACTCGGATTTGTAACAGTCCCGCTAAGACAATCATCGTCAACTAAAATACATTCGCCTGGGCACATTTCTGGCAGTAATGGTATTAACTTACTTTATTGCACAGTTTACAGCAATCCGCGATAAAAATAATTATAGTAAGTTATCACTGTTTTTAATGTTTTAGGGAGACGAGAAAGAAGTAGCACGGTAAAAGAGGAAAATGTGCTGGAAACGGGAAATGACAATGACGACATGATGTATCCTTTGCACAATTTTTCTGACCTTTTGGACGGCACTGGAGAAGTTGATGCCAATGAAACACCAGAGTTTTTAGAACTAGAATTGGATCCATCAACTTTATTGCGTGGTAAAAACCGAACTGCTAACGTAAAAAATCAATATTGTTACAGCTGAAAATATACTGCTACTTTAAAATTTACAACCAAAATTAGCTTAAAAATCAGTGTAAGTCATCAGAAAGTGTAAACGTGTCGAGCCTCGCTACAGGCTTTCCATTAATATTAACAAAACAAACCTTGGTAAAGTATTTTAACAAGGCAATACATTATTGACAAGAAAAACATTTAACGCACATGCACAAATATTATTTTCAACCTGCATTCTAATAGAAAGTATTGTTGTGGGGTGAAAGCATGGTCGTCTTGAATCTATCATTTCGTCCGAGTTAGTTCTTCTCCTTAATTCATCGTTAAGAATAAGCCTACATTTTGTTAGTAAAATGAATAATTTTGCAGAATATTATGTGCTGTGACTGCGACAACACTACTTAATTGTTAGTTGATAAACGTGTAACCATTTTCTTTTAATTTTAGGAGAGCCACCGGCGTTGCAACCCATGTTTGCAAGCAATACTCACGGACAGAACCAACAGCAGCCTTGTATTAACAACAACAACAACAATAATAATATTACCTCCAACAATCATTCGTCGAAACGAAGTAATTCCCGGCAGGGTGGCAATAATATTCATAGATATGACATCGACACCAGGAACGGTGGTGGTAGCGTTCCAGTTACAAGGAGAGCCTCTGTTGGAAGCTCTGAAAATAATGTTCCGTACAAAAAGTTTGATTGTCACATTTGCGGTATTAAATTTGAGTTTTCGGAAACGTTGAAGTCACATTTAGAGTCACATGCTGGTGCTCGAAATATTCGCTGTGAGTAGATTAATACTTATAATTCGATTAATTCAATTCAATACTAGCTAATCAGTAGTTTTGACATCCCACAACAATATATGTCGTGTTTCAAATTTTAGCAAACAGTGAGGACCAGTCTGCCTTAGGAAACAGTCCAAATGCATTACCTCTACCAAAATTAATGCCAAGACCATTGCTTCCTGTGACCGGCTCAATCGAAATCAATGAGATGACAACTATAAGTATCCCCATAAAGACATCAAAAGCATCAAGTATATTCGTCGCCAAATTTAATGTTTTAAAATTTAAAAGTCCCGAGTCATGATGACTTAAGACTCTTGATTCATATGAAAATACTATACCCACATACCCAGGATTATACTTATTGTCAAATTATTTTCATCTTCAAGGGAAGGGCAATTCACAAATTTCTTCGTCATCTGGGTCATCATCATCTTTATCGTCCTCGAAAGCAATCGCAGCACTGAAAAGAAGAAAGTGTTACAATCAATCACGTCCGTGTGCTTTAAAATGTCCAGAGTGTAATCTACCAATCAGAGATAAAAGTCGCCTGATAGAACATCTGAGGGGACATACAGGAGAAAGGTGAGTCAAATAGGGAAACGTAACATTTATTTGTATATTTTAGTACGCTTCATCCACCATCCACAATAGGTAATTCACGGTTTGTAAGTGGATATAAAATAAAGATAGGGGGTTACTTGTCGAGCTTTCAAATTTATTCAAAATTCTTCTTCAGGACAAAACAAGACATTTATTTTTAACGTAGCTGCTAATAATTTCAAAGAATATTTGTCGAAAAAAAATCTTTTTATTTTAGGCCGTTCGAGTGTACTGTCTGTGAGAAGGCTTATACAAGACGTGACGTACTGAAAACCCATATGCTAAAAATGCATGGCATAATTCCTCTCAACAATGTGTACGCATTAACCCCTGATTAAAAACTTTTGAGATTTTCGCGTGGTAACTGGTGAGTGCTATGTTTTCTGTTGGCGGTAGCTTTTAATAGACATCAAGTGCTCTTTATTCCTGCCTTATTGTGAGTAGAGTAGATTACTTAAATTATAGCCGACTTTACACAATCTGCTAAACCAGTAATCAAAACTTAGGTTAGTTATCACTACGTTTTATCGAATATCGTATCGAAAAAAACTTTTAATCAAATTATGGTGCAATCAATGACGTTTTGTATTATGCGACATCTGCTGTAAGAGAATAAAAATAAAGTTATATCAAACGATGAAGCCAGTCATTTTCTTGCGCTAGAAAGTTATTTCACAACTGCACCGACGGCACCAGGTATATTCTATGTAATAATGTAATATACAGCCATATACATAATTTTTGCTATTGTCATATAATTAGTACGTAAATCATACCTTGATGGCGAATTTATGTTTTTAATTGATGTTTTGGTTCGTTTTCTAAAAACACGTATTTATAAAATACACGTGCAGCGCGGACACTAACTAACTTACCAAGCGAACATGTAGTGGTCGGCAGACGGAGATTTATAAAAGTACGCATACAGTTTCTTACAACCTTGAGCAAAGCGAAAACAAAAAAGGAAACGAGGAAGAAAGGCCATGAGACAGTTCATGGGAAAAAATGAACAAAGGTGAATTACAAGTACTTACGGTATTTCCTAATATAATGGTATTTGTATCAACTGGAAATTTGGGCGTATATACAAATGCAAGCTGGTAAGAATTGAAGATCAACCCGAGAGACGGATGAAGAACGAGGATAAAAGCAACAGCCCCACTTACCAACTCAAGCCAAGGCAAGGCCCAGGCAGGCACAGCAAGGTTTAGGGTGAACCGAACGAGTACAAGAGGGGATAAAACGGATTTTTGGAGACTTCTACACACAAAAATACAATAGCAAACAAAAGATATTACATGCACTCGCATAGACTGGCATTGTGTAAGGTATTATATCACCGGCGGAGCTCACAACAAAGTCCTTTAGTGATGATAATGAAGAGAAATCTAAACTACACACGATTAGCCCTATTCCTAAAACAGGGGACGCACGGTTTGTGCTCTGCCCATGGCATCATCGGTTGTATCGTCGTCACTATCTTCTATTTATAACATCATTTATACATGCAACCTTCCAAAGCAAAATGATCATCGTCGTAGCCGTATGCGTGCAGTAGTATGCACTCAGTGCAGTATTGGTGGACGAGCAAGCAGAGATGAAGAAGATGAGATGAAGAACAATATTATGCAGTAGCGAGTCATCAATCTATAGCAAAGAGAAGAGAGAAGAGGACCTGAATCAGGAATAGGAAAAGGCTTGGTAGTTGGATGTTGGATGCAGATGTGGAAAAATGTTTGCTCTTGTCCCGTCACACTCTCACTGCCTGCCTGCCTGACAGACATGGTGTTGTTAGGCCGTACACAGAGCAGAAAGCAGGAATGCATGCAGGTTTCTCGCTACACAAGGCAGGAAAGGATGGAATAGAATAATAATGGAAGGAACCTCTCCACCAATCCGTCGTGTACCACGACATGCACAAGAGTAAAACAGACAAAAGTTGTGTGAATGTTACGCAAGTCCTTAGTATACGAGAGCTCCTACATTTTATTGGCGATATATCAGACAGAACTTGGCTGGTAAGTGCGGTTTGGTAAGTTCCTTTGCTCAACTGGCTCTTCTCAGTATTAAACAGAACTCGGTCTTGCTCCTTTCCTTTTTGTATGTATGATATGATGATGATACCACCACCGCACACCATCAAGCGAAGCGAGCGTTATACCAGTGCCAGCATAATAACTGCCTACACGGAGACCGAAAAGCTTATAAAGCTTTTCAGATGTTGATGATATGACTCTTTGTACTGGTCGTAGGAAGGAGCGAACACGGGTTTTGATGGTATATTATGGCCTGCTGCAGGCACCCCTCATATTTCCTCCTTCAGTTTAGCAAGCATACTACACAGAATGAGTAACATTCAGCTCACCAGTTTACCATCATCGTCGTCGTATCATTTGTTTTTATCATCATCATCATCATCATCATCACAACTAGCCTTTTCCAACAACGCTTGCAAGTTGTATACATAATTCGGAGGATATCTTTTGGCTACCACTGTTCTGATTGTGTGGTGGTTTGTAGTGATGGATGATGAAGATGGCTGCTGGGTTGTTCGATTTGTGGAGAAGCCTGACTGACTGTACACGGCCGTGTGTGCATGTACAACTAAAAAAGGTGCAGGAGTGGAGCAGGAACAGGACAGGAATAGTACAAGGCATCGTTGCAGTTTAACATTGCAGGAAGGCAGCAGCAAGGCAGGAAATGGTATTACGCAAGGACCTTCCCTGATGAAACCACCAGTCAGTTGTGTATTATAATACGAAAAGTTTGTGGCAATTTTACACGACCTTCGGTCAAAATTCAACAATTTTGTGGGGATCAATTTTGCTCAAAATAATTAGGGCGTAATCAGTTGTGAATTTCTACCGGTGTTGGCCTTAATAGATTTCCGTTGTTAAACATGGATCCAGAAGCGATTTCTCCTGCAGAGTTTCGTAAGCTTCAGTTGCAAGTGGATATTTTGCAAAGATTCTTAACGAAAACTTTCGGTGAGTCATTGGGATTGAAATCCTTCCACTGCCATTATTGAGCAGTTATCGAATTAATTAATCGATAATTTAATTTATTCCATTACAGGTTCCAGTTTTCTGGATTTCTGCAAACAAGCACAGCAATCCATGACGAAAGGGACGAGCAAAGCTCTTCCTGCCTTAAATAAAGCTCAAGTTATCTCCAGTAACGGTTCCAGCGTAACACTTGCCATTGAGAAAACTGAGGTTACTACTGCTACTACTAACAAATCGTCTCCTCCAGGTATTCGTCGATTACCACCACCTCCTTTACTTCATCGACCTTCAGGTTCTGCAACTAGTACCCCTAAGGGATTACTTCAAAAAAATGGAATCAATGGAACCCTAATAGCTTCCCGAGGGAACAATGCAACTGTTGTAGATTCTGTTCAAAATGATCATGAATTTTATGATGATGACATGGTGCAGTTTATACAACCCGAGACAGTCTTCTCGGACGATGAACACTCAAATAGTCCTGGAAAAAAATCAAGTACGCTATTTATTCCTGACAATTCCAGTAATGGTTATTTATTAATACAGTATTAGTGTTTCACCTTTTACCATACTAATTGTACCTACAGATGTCACATCTAACCCCAGAAACGGGGTGAAACGAGGTCATGCGGTAGCTTTTGGATATGATGAAAATGAATTGGAAAATGGCTCTGGTATGCAATTACCGGAAGGAACTGAATGTATTGTATTGGATTCAGATGGTAAGATTGGTTTATTTTTGTCAGTTTTCATAAAAAGTGTGTCATTGTCATTGCTAACTACTGACGACAGGACACTTGATAAAATTTGGTTGTTGTTGTAGTGGATGAATCAGGGCAACAGGAGAATTATGTGTACCAACAAGATGAAGAATTGTACGAAGATGCAGATGGTACTAATAACGGAGAAGGTAGCGGTAGTCTGTTAAAAGTTAACTATGACGTTGCGTATATGTGGTTTTATTTAACTTTATTGCCATTTTTAAATTCCAGAAATGTATGAAGAAGAAGGCTACAGTTACAGTATGATTGACGAAGGGCTGGAAGTTGCTGGCGGTGATGGGGATAATTATCAAACGGAGGAATTGCAGACTGATGGCAATGTGACTTTTGGGACTGTTATTACAGCACAGGACACTGGCATCCAATATTTTCAGTGTGCTTTTTGCCCAAGTGCAAAGGTTTTTAAACACAAACAATCTCTGAAGGAACATTATCTTTTGAATCACTCACCAACTCCTCCAGCGTTTCAGTGTCAATGTGGTCGGCGATTTCTGAAACAGAGTCAACTTAAACGACACGAAGTGGTTCATACTGCGGAAAGACCCTTTGGTAAGACGCTAAAAATACGTGCTTCATTAGGGGTATAATATGTTGCAATTTAAACGTGTATTCTATCTCTAAATCATTTAGTTTGTCCCATCTGTGGAAAGGATTTCACGCGAAAAGACAACATGACGGTCCATATGGTTAGGAACCACGCTGAGAAAAAGCACCAGTGTCCAGTGTGTTCCTGACAAAGTATATGCAACCCCAGCTGAAGTAAATAGACATTTAAGAATGTACCATAGTCAGTGGCCACAGTAATTGCTGCGTTTGTGGATAAAGTTACATTTTCGAATTTTTGCTGTGAATTTTTAATATCTCCAGTCATAAACGACTAAATATTTTTTAAGTTATGTTGCAAGTACTCCTGGAATAGTTTTATATCATACTGCTGTACAATGCATTACTAAGTTCATTCGTCCAATGTAAAATGTTCTGTCACGGCCATGAGCTTTAGTCGAAATGAATGATTAAATATAAGCAAGGTTGATGTTAACCAATGTAAAATTTACTGTTATAATTACTGTTTAGACGAGCTAGTACACACGGAAAACATTAAGGTTTTAGTTTTATCATATATCTTAAAATTTAGATATAGTTACCTACCCAAATTACATTTTATCTACCAGCTAGCTATTGATGTATATAAAATAAAGAAACAAAAACAAGAACTCCTTATCTTATGTTACATCAAGTGAACAGAAAAGAGAAGTAAACAAACTCTGTAGTTTTGACTTGTTTATTACTATTACATAACTCACTACTTTTTAACTTTATATTCATATATACCATGTGCGTGGTTTACTATAACCATTGCCGAATTTGAATTTCCTAACTCACCAGTGGACAACACGTTAACCTTAAAATATTACAATACAAAAATTAACTATACTATAATAATAATAGCCCGCAAAAAAAGTTTTGAAATATATTAATGTATTATTACCAATACACGGATTCGCTGCACGGAGGGATCTGTACACACTCGGAATAAAATGTTCCCCACACGTTCCCAAATCTTTTTCCTTACAACAATCACACTGGGATAAGCCATTATTAGACGAAATTCCTTTTCTAACAGAATCTGTAATAGAAGCATACAAAACATC